>JAEAOA010000760.1:112500-247500 GCA_016746295.1 Potamilus streckersoni
AAGTTGGGCTGAATTGTCTTTGGGCCATATGGTCTATAATCTGTTTATAAATGTCTTCTGATAGAATTCCTAAGTCAAAGTACTTTGGGTAAGATCAATACGTGTTATATAATATAATGACTTTAGACCGATTCTGAAACAAAAAATCTGCCTGTCCGTGAACTAGCCATTGTGTTACGGTCAAACTCGCGGTTACTTTCTTTGAAAAACCGGGTCACGAGGTGAGAGACTATTTGTTGGCAATTAGCAACGATGTCGACGGTCGGCTTAAGCTTCGAGGCCGGAAACCAGACGTTATAGCACTTCAGGGATACTACAACGTACTGTTTTAAAGAGACCACCGGTATCCAATCAAAACTAAAATAGTCGAAGTTTGGGCGGGTTTCTCAAAGAGCCGGACATTATTGTTTTTGGTTTTTTTATTATTATTATTGTGGAAGAATCAGTGAACGTCTAGACATTGGCGAGAGCAAGTCAATGGGAAGTTGGAGAGGCTAGACTGTGCTCCGAGTGCCGAAGTTGCTCTCGCGTTAAAAGGTCTAAAGCTTCTGAAGTACAATATCTTCGCCCGAATTTGTCTCGCTTCCCTAACTAGGTGTTGTAAGATTTATACGCTATTATGTGCATTTAATTGAGTAGAAATTTAATTAGTGTATCGACAAGGAGAGCCGGGAAACGGAACAAGGGTGCCGAAAGTACCGAAAGAAATACAAGGAGGAAGTTACAAATGAGTAACAGAAATGACACGGGAAGGAAACGCTCTCACTTTTAACTTCGCCGGCATGTAATAATTGGCAATTTGGAAAGGTTGCATATTATTGATTGAATGCAGTTGCATTGAAAAATATGTCCCGTAATTGTGGAATACCGTGATATAGTTTATTAAATTGTTATACCTTTCACCTTATTAATGTTATATTTTAACACCTTGACCACTGGCTTTGATGACTGGGGGCTCAGAGCTATTTCACCTTTAAACTGTCCGTCCTTTTCCGATGTGAGTAATAATTCCATAGGGGGCACTTGACATGCATATTAATCTCAAAAAATGTTAAAAACCAAAAGTATGTAGTGAGATATCTGTGACAATTCAATAGTAAGTTCTTATGAAACATTGTCACCCAAAACACTTATTGAGTACCAACTAGTATTACACCACCTCATATGACTCGAGTTAGACTATGTCTACTGTGTTAGCCTGTTGATCACTTGACACTGTAGACCGTACTCCCCCAAGCGATCATATCACAGTTCCTACTGAAGAGAGTGTTGTTGTTGTTGAGCTTAACGCCATTTTCAGCACACGATAGGCTATTCATGGCGGCCAGTATTAATGGTGGAGGAAGAAACCGGGAAATCACCGGAAAGAACCACCGACCCACGTGAAGCTACTGGCAAGCTTTCTCACATATCCACATTCGCCAAATCCTAGACTCGAACCCACGCAGACAGAGGTGAGATGGCAGTGATCCGTAACGGACAGCGCTTTAGACCACTCGGAGCCCCTCTGAAGAGAGTGACTCCAGTCGTATCAGGTGATTATACTGTCCGATTGCGGTACACTACATGAGCATGCATGATGAATCACACTTACCCTGGTAATGAGTGACGACACTTCTTCCAAGTTACAGAACATTAAGATCTAAATCTACTCATGTGTTATTGCAGGTTTATGTACAGGGGTTTGTGTTAACATGGCGAATTTCAGCCAAATGACATCAAATGGACGACAGAAAAACACAACCCTCAAACGTATTTCCATCACCTCCTCTTTTTCTTATCCATCTTATTGAGCTTTACTGAACGCTTTGATTGGTCACATATCGATAACGACAAGCACTTGTCGAGTGCGGATTCTAAACCTCTATTTTTCTTTTTTTTTTTTTAAACTTACATTAGTAAAAGGGAGCAAAGAAAATATTTAAATGAAACGAGGCATTAAATTGCTCTCCAGACAGATATCTGCCTAATTGCTAGCCAGACTGACATCAGCCTAATTGCTTAGTGCAAGAGCAGTTGACCAACAATCTTATCAGTTGGATGCTTTATGTTGATCAGATTTATGTTGAGATTTCTTTCAATTCTGTTTTTATGAAAAAAATATATTGTCGAATTGGTCAAATATTAGCAGAGCAGTGGCTAAATAATTTTAGAATTGGCTAAATAATTTTAGAATTGGCTAAATAATTTTAGAAGTGGCTAAATAATTTTAGAATTTAGAATTGGCTAAATAATTTTATAAGTGGCTAAATAATTAAAGAAGTAGCTAAATAATTTTTGCATCCATTTTAAGAATGGTGGCATTATTTCGATGTCAGATTTAATCATTGGTTAGATACTTTCTGCAAGGGTTGGTTAATTTTGCTAGTTAATGGTAGCCATACTTGATGGTGGATTTGAATCACTTGTAAAACCGTTAACGCCCGTTTTTTGTGGATGCTGTCAAATATGATTCAATTATGTGGAGCAGTTTTTGTGTGGATGAAAGAATTTGATGCTATATCGCTTTCCGTCAAGTTCTATCAAATTATATTCCGAGGTTTTGAAGAAGTCGCTAGAGCTTTTTCTGGTAACATATATATGATGGTGATCGACACCAATCGTACAAAAGATCGTCATGCCAGAATGCTTTCTGTCAAATCTGATCAAATTTTTTCTGTTCTGCAAAATTTCAGGGTACTTCTTTAAAGATGTTTCTAACTTTCGTGTTGCAGTCACATTTGATGGTGGCTTGATATCTTTAGTACCAACTTCAAGGCATGTATTATAGTATACCATACATTGTGACAATTTTGGTTGACATTTTTTAGTGACGATCATTTAGTTAAATATATAATGACTTTATGTGAACACGGATCTAGTCATTTTTCAATCACATAATAAACAACTTGTTTGTGAAATTGTTTTTCACCAACTTAATTCCAACCTGGATCATCCTATTAGTAACATTATGGGCATGTGAAATAAAAACAGCATTTGCAAATGATGCATGAAAATATGGTAAGAAGAATATGGTCAGCAGTAAGAAGCGCTTTTTAAGAAGAAACCACCAATTGTTTTGATAGTTTCGCCATGTGTAAGAGACATGGGTCTAATTAAAAACACAGTTGGGATTGGAATACTCAAGATTTAATCAAAGCTAGCTTCAACCGTGTACATTGAGAAGAGTTTAAAATTATTGTCACCACCACACATTGATACAAATACCAGGTTAGGTAGACTACTCATTTTTATGATGATCACTGGCATAAATGCAACATCAAAACAAGTTTTTGATATAGTACAAATGTTTCTTAATGACCCAAAGTACAAGCTATCCACAAATATTGGTAATGGAACTTATTCTGTAACAGTTATTCTGCAAATCTAAATGGACTTGAAATTTGACATCTTCTTCCTTACTTCAAGCAAGTGCAGTTCTTATACACGTGATGCAGAACTAATGTTAGTGTCCTGAAACCATCTTTCTTTCCGGTCAGACCACAAAATCAATAAGCTTCCTTACCTCTCAAAAAAGCTATGCACAAAGTTTGGTCTAGGTATGCAATGCAAAACTTTTGTTATGGAAACCATTTTGCACTATTTCATTCCAAGTGACTTTGACATTTTGAAACTAAAATCAATATCGTTCTTCCTTAATTATGCAGAACTGATCCATAGTTTGGTAACCGTAGAAGACGAAAAACTGCAATTGTTACACAGGAAAAGGAAAAGTAAACAGACTGGGTTGCAGCATAATGCATTAACAAGAAGTGGGTGTCAAAACAAATGCAAAATATTGTTTTCATAATATTTCAAACCTTGTATAAGATTTTCAAAGAGGTGTTGTTAATTTCATGCTACCAGGTAATACAAATAATATCTATCGGTTAAAATTAATTACAATGTATAGCTTCTGCTGTGCTTTTTTAAGTCATATGTTCAAAATGCACTGCATTTACCTCAATCCAAACACACATATACTACAAGTATGAATAGAATGGTATGAATATAATAATTTTTATACATGTACAAAATGTGTTCATAATAAACATATAACACATATTTTTCAACTTTAAAATAAGGCATTGCTTAAAACAGTCAAAAGCATACTGAGAAATAGAGAACATGAATAACATAATGCAGCTATCTATCTCTGCATCTATATATATATATAAAGAATACAAATCATATGGCAAATAACTTTCAAGCGCACTGGATAAACCAAGGGATCATGTGTGTCAGGGATTGATTAAGATAGATGCAATAAACTGACGACAGTGTGAAACTAGTAACTAACTAACCTGAGCGCTTTCGACTCTTAATGAGTCTTTTTCAAAAGCAAATACAAAACATATATAAAACAAACAAATAAACACAAAAACGTGTTTGTAAACCTCTACATGGCTGTCTTCATGTGAGTTAAAACTATAAATACAATCAGCTTGTATAGACTTGTTGCGGATGCTGAAAACTGTGTATAATTCCCTAAAAGTCTACAAGCCAAAGCAACATCACCTTTTTGTACATTTATGTAACACAGATTATATCCCGGATATTTGATTCTATACCGGATATACTGGATACGCCGCCCTAGAACACTGAAACCAAGTGGTCTAAACCAAATAGTCTAGAAAAAGAAAACTATGCACTAGTAGAATAAAACTTTTTCTAAATCTTCTTAGTATCCTTCAATTTTTACTACAATAATATCCAGTATAGAATCAAATCAGTTTATTGCATCTAAGTCTCACTTTGTTTAGCTTCCACTTCTCCATTTAGCTTCCACTTCTCCCTGTTCTGACCAAAAGAAGTAATTTCTCCCTAACATTTAAGTCTAGCTTTACCACTGATATATATATATATATATATATATATATATATATATATATATATATATATATATATATATATATATATATATATCCATCCTTTATGGGCAGTATTTATATATCAGCAGGAAACCAGGCTATAAAAACAGCAGCCAATCTCAATCTAATAGATGCATGCATGTAAACACTATCTACCTTATAGCTTGATTGAGATCGCTGTCAAAATAGATGACCAAGACTTAATTTTGACAAATTCTAATTTTAAATTTCTGTCTTTAATAAAGCAAAACAAACGAACAAAAGTTCAATGCATTGGGTACAACAAATGTACGAACCACAAATAATTTGCATGACCATTCATTCCCCTATTGGTTTTAAGAAGTTGTGTGACTAACAATTTTTTTTGAGAATTACAAAATCCCAGCATCTCTGAACACAATCCTTCTCCTGCACACACTGTCCATCCTTTTGGTGCCTGCTTATCTTTCAGCTCACTCATGCCATAAAAAAATTATCAGAAGCACCACATCTCTTGCCGTGGTAACTGCAGGGACAAAAATTAGATGCTTTTTATCTGCATCAGTAATTCTCACTCTTGTAACCCCTTCTTATTGACAGTTGGAATGAGATCAAAATTGTTTATCCATGGTAATTATAATATTGTTTGTTGATGGTAGTTGTCATATTATCATCAAAATCTTTTCTTTTGATCTTTACAAATGCGTGGAATAATTACATTTTGTCCTCCAAATCATCTGGGAGATGCTGTGCCATCATTGTCCATGAACAAAGCACAAGATTGTGTCACTTTAGAAAACCTTTCACCTAGTTCCTACTGGTCTGAAACTCACTTTTGGGTATTCACATAATTCCTTGGAGTAAGCACATATAGTGTCCACACTGACAGAGATCGGCAGATTGCACTGGATGAGAACCCACTCTGCAGCTTATCTGTCACGTGATACTGGTCTCCCACTCTTTGCTAAATGCCCCCATTCATTCAGCTTATCCTTCTAACTCTTTGTCACATGATATTGGTCTACCACTCCTTGCTAAATGTCCCAATTCAGTCAGTTGCTGAGAAAAACCTATTTTTTTACCAATTTGCAATGGTTTTGGGATTTTCACGTCTTCCTGTGACTCTTAATTCTATGTAATTTTGAGAAACATTTATAATTTCCTCCCTTTCATCACGGCAGACCGCAAAACCGGTCAGGGGGAAGCAAGTTCGTAAACACTATGGACTGACTTTTCGGTCTGGGGCAGTGTTCTTCTTTAACGTTATAGTACCCGACTAAATAACTTTCGGGGTACCTCTACTAACTTCCATCTTGCAATGTAGATGTTATATTTGGTGATCTCATGAGTTTAGCTTGTATACAACTAGAAATATCGAACAAAGTAGGAACTTTCAGTGTTTTCCGAATGTTGAAATTTGTATCAAAAATGGTGGCGTTTGAAGAAACTTCAATGGAGAGTTATTGGAGAATTTTAATAATTTCGACCTGGTAAATTTGGATGAAAATGAGAGAAGACGTATGGAGAGACAATGGAATGCACTTGTGGGTGACAGTGTTGACGATGAAGAAGGCATAAAAGGTTTTGACCAGAGGAATTGTACGCTCCATGTGGTTTTGTCTGGACGAAGCAGAAAAACCAAAGAAATTTGTTTCAGTTTTCTGACAGAGTTGGGCACACCCGAGTGTTAGATGGCTCCAGGAAAGCTTCAGAATATTTTCAAATATTCTATTCAGATGAAGTTTTTGGAAAAATTGTCCGTTTAACGAACTTCAATATGACGATCAAACATGGCAGAGGCGATATAGGTGTGTGGACAGATCTCACCTTAGAGATCATTTTGGTTCATTTTATAGAATCTTATATATTATTGACACCATGAAAGACTTGTGTTGATACTGTGATTATTCACTAGTACATCTAGGGTCAATTGAACAAGTTTTGAGAACTTTCTAAGTTTTCTAAGAGGTAATAAAATAATTACTTGTATTTTACCTCTTGTGTTACCTGTTTGTACCTGCATTTTAACAGTTGTAATAGATACGCACATTTTATTGAATTAGTCATAAAATTTGATTTTTAACCTTGATTTTAACACCTAATCCAGCCAGATATCTTTAACATTGGCAAAGTTATGTTGTTTCACACAAGCCATTTTGCTTTACAACTCCAAAGTTACTTAGTGTTGAGGACTCTATACCTACAAAGTTACTTAGTGACATCAAATGAAATCAGGTGGAATTACTAAGGTACCATTATATACTTGCTCATCAATTCAAACCAAATGGACCTGGTCTGCCAGCACATTTTGTTACAGTAAACATGGGTCTGTTCAGTTTTCAGCTGGATTTTACTTCATTAACTGAATTTTAAATATACCTGTTTAGAAAACATTCCTCAATTAAACCAACCATTCTTAAAAGTCATCAAGAGTGACAGTATATTTATAGGTGCAAATACTATTCAAAGCAACAGTCCATTCATTCATAAATGCAAAACAGTACTAGTAAATTACATCAAAATTTTAATGATCATTCCCCAAAACTAAAAGATTTCCGTATACTAAAAGAGAAATTGCAAGGCATTCGATAGTGTCTTAATTGTTGAGCTATAATACCTGTTACAGTTCAAGATTTGGCATTTTGAAACAAATTTTGTAAAAGCTCTGTCTTGTTTTCTTCATTTTTGTTTCTCACACAATTTTGTGTCCATTTTTATTACTCACACAATTTTGTGTCCATTTTTGTCTTTATTTTACAATCATATCAGTTTACAAGAGCTCAAGAGCAGGGTCTCTAGCTGTTCACTTTTATTTGGAATTCCAAGGTTTTGACTTTTAGGCAAGTAAATACAGTTCCTATTCATTTCTTTCCGTACAAAATAAGGTCTGTCCTAAATGCCAGAGAAAAATTCCAATCAGGAATCTTATTCAGATTTGGTTAAGTTCTTGAAAACAAACAGAAATGAATTGTTGGTTCTCTGAAGACTTTGACAATAATCTACGTGCTGATGAATGGTCAGTTTTCAAAAACTTTAAATAATGCACTTCAGAACTCCATCTTCATATCTGTAAAGATAAAGAAATGTTGCAATAAATCAAAGAGTCAATTATCATTAAGTGTATTCCATTTAATTGAATAACCTTTTTGAAGACTAAACAAGAGGCCCATGTGGGCCTTATATTACTCACCAGGACCACCTTCCCTTGGCAAATATGTCACCACATTAAGAAACTGTGAAGCAGCATCATGAAGGAAGGCAATGAAAGAAGAGGGGGCTGTAAGAATGAGATCATGAGTCCCCACATCTGTTTGCTGGGAAGAGGCTGATTCATGTACAGTGATAAACAAGCTTATGAGCACTCACAGCTTGGGTAACTGTTTGGGAGAAAGAATACAACTCATTGTCAGGGTCTTTGGAAAGGTGAAACTTTGTTTTCCCTTTGCTATCCTGGCCTGCCTGCAAACATTTGGGACATACAGCTGTCTACAATTCATCTGGCAACAAAAACATTGATTCTCACAAGTCCCCCAGTGGTCTTTATGTCAATGATCATAAATTTTATGGTGTGGCCCCTAATGAGTTTGAAAGTAGAGCTGATGTGGCAACGACTGTGCTGCCTGCTTCCTCACCTCAATTCAGCCCATGAAGACAGGAAGGGAACCAACAGGTAAAGAGCACAGGATACCCACATAATGAAGTTTAGGAGAAGATGATGGTAAGCAAGGGTGTTTTTAAGGTTGCAAGAAGCAGTAAAGGTGTCTATCGTGCAGTGAGCTGCTCTGTTGACTACCTAGGCAATACCAATTCCATTCCTAGGCATGGTTGCTCCCTGCCTTCACAGCCAAGTCCAAAAGGGAGAAAGTCAACATGACATTCCTAACCAACTCTGAGCAGGTATGTTAATGGTAATGTCATTATCACATCCGACTGGTAAATATCAGTATCTGACTTATTACATCGCTTTTCTCAGATAAGATTTGCAAGCACAGTAATTCAATGGCTTCCTTTTTTGGTGAGTTACCTGCTGGCAACATGTTCACCCAAATGGTACTTCTGGATCCTATTCATAAAAGTCCAAGAAGGATTTACTTTATATATGGTCTTTACTTCCAAAGAGGGTATTCAGGTAACAATTAGAGATCTCTTCATTTGCTTCCTTAAAACCAAACTCCTTCCATAACATGACCATGTTGGAATATTCATGCAAGTCACATCATGTACATTCTCAGCAGCAAGGCATGTTTCATAATTATCATTTATAGTGCTTGCACCTACTCAACATCTGTGAAACACGAGAGAAATATTAAAAGAACCCAAAAACTATTCAATTAGGCAAACTTGCATTGAGAAGATTAATAAGACATGCATAATAATGACTACAAGTGCACTGTAAATTCACTTATGAAAACTACACGAGTGTTACCAATAGATATCTCGTGGACAATAACAATGGCAATACATATGAATAAAAAGCATCACTAGTCAGTGATCAATTATCCCAATTCAACATATGACTCTAATATGCTGTAACTTTGTTGACACTGCTGATGTCACCGCTGCAAAAGTTATGCTTAAAGTCTTACCATTCAAAGACTTGACAAGAAACATTGGATTTTTTATTTTTCCTTAAGTACACGAACACACAAGATGACAACAATGTGCATCCAGTGGTTGCATGGGGTCATGATTTATGTGTACATAAAACTAAAAGAGCAATTTCATGTCCAATTTACAAACTGTACCCTATAATTTTATAAACACCAAGAATTTGAAACGAACATCATTTTTTTAGGGTATTTTGGGTACATTTTGTAAAGGAAAGTTTAAAAAAAATGAACTTAAGAATGAGCAGATAATTATGTGAACATGTTTTTAAAATAATAACAAAACTGAAAAAAGTAGTCAAAATACTAAACAATAACATTAAAATAATTGAAGTTATCATTATTACCACTCTGTTCTTGTAGCCTTCCTTTCCATGAACCTTCTAGCTTCTTCAAGAACTTTTCAAAAATTTGAATGCTTTCATTAAGTGAGGTTCTCCTGTAATCTGAAACACAAAAATAAAGTGGTAGATGATACCATTATACAAGTTGTAGAATATACCATTGTGAAAGTTGTAGAATATACCATTGTGAAAAATGTAGAATATACCATTATGAAAGTTGTAGAATATGCCTTTATAATTCTAATTTTTATGAACTGACTGCGTTTTTTACGTTTTGATTGGATGTAAATGGTCATGTGATATTGATCTGGACTTTTTTACACATCAATAAATTCTGTGGACTACTTTTGGTTCCCTGTGCCCAGATCATTTGATCTGAAGTTTTATCTATATCAATGCTTTACACCCTAATGATAAAAGCAAGAAGCTCCCACCCTTCCACTCCTGTGATTTCAAACAAAAATGAAAAGCCACAGATTAAAATCAAATAAAAACAATATAATTGAACAGACCTTCCTGCACTCCAACAGTCACCTCTTTTACCGAAGAAGGGATATGGCAGGGTTTAGAAGCCAATCTTCAGAAATTATTGCATTTCACCTTGACAACATATTACAGCAGCAGTTATTAAAGGTCAACAAAGGGATCTTACTAAAAATGGACATGATTTTGCTTTGAAAGATCGAAATACGTAGAAAGGAATGACATTGCTATAACATGTGCCATATGCAAGCCTAATTTTTTTTTAGAACAAGGGAACATTCCTGGTTTACCGCAACAATCATTTATATATATATATATATATATATATATATATATATATATATATATATAGTGATCATAACATTATATCACTGGCATGACCCGATATGACATTCTACCCCATATTACTGTATAAAGAATCAATGAATCTTGGCCATGCATTATATCGCAGTTAAGAGGTTAATGAAATAAAACTTTGAGGTACATAAAAATAAATGTTTTGTTGGTTAAATCTGCTAATCTGATGTTAGAAAGAAAGTAAATTGGAATTATAAGGATTAAATGATCATGGTTGGGTATTTATCGATGTGTACATTTTACCTAATCACTCACAAAGTTGACATGAAGTCCTTTAGACTTTATTTACTTTGTGAGTGATTAGGTAAAATTTACACATCGATAAATACCCAACCATGATCATTTAATCCTATAATGAAAGTTGTTGAAAATCAATTATGCAAGTTGTAGAATATACTTGTATGAAAGCTGTTGAAAATCAATGATGTAAGTTGCAGAATATACCATTTTTAAAACTAGAATATACCATTATGAAAGTTGAAGAATATATCATTATATAAGTTGTAGAATATACCATAAGTTGTAGAATATACCATCATGACAGTTGTAGAATAACACCATTTTAAAAGTTGTTGACAATCAATTATGTAAGTTGTTGAATATACCATTATGCAAGTTGTAAATTATACCATTATGCAAGTTGTAGAATATACCATTATGTAAGTAATAGAATATATCATTATGTAAGTTGTTGAATATACCATTATGCAAGTTGTAGAATATACCATTATGCAAGTTGTAAAATATACCATTATGAAAATTATAGAATATATCATTATGTAAGTTGTTGAATCTACTTTTATGAAAGTTGTAAAATATACCAATATGAAAGTTGTAGAATATACTAATATGAAAGTTGTTGAAAATCAATTATGCAAGTTGTGGGAAATACTATTATATAATTTGTAGAATAAACCATTATGTAAATTGTAAAAAATACTACTATGTAAGTTGTAGAATGTACTATTATGAAAGTTGTAGAATATACCATTATCTCAATCTGATTCCTTAGTAATATAAAAAAAAATGGAGAATTTTCCTCTTTTTACTCGGAACATGACTAAAGGGCATTAGATAGCATGTGTTGAGGAAATCTTGCAATAGCAGCATGTTCTAAACATTCCAGAACTGTTCATTTAGTGGGGGATGGGGTGAACTTCCAATTAAGACGAGGGTAATTTTGTCACAAAAGGTAAGCAGGCAATGGTGACACAAGATGTATTACTGCTTTAAAATATACTTTTGTTTTTTGATAAAATGACATGAAGCAAAGGCAAGGGTACAAACACAACGACTGTACTTGAATTTATGACCATGTGTAGCCCTGACGTACGAATACAATAGATCAGCATATTCTCTGTACATTTTTTGTCTCCGAGGCTGGCGGGGAGCAATTGTGATAAGATTTTCTATCATGGGGAAAACTCTATAAAGCTACAAGCAAAAGACCTAGTCTCAAAAGGATCTGAAACAAGTCAACCAGTGACTGGGAAGAGAAAACTGTCAAATTGAAGTCAACTGAGGTGAATCAATATGATTCATAAAGATCGTAGGGTGCGGATGTAAGCAGCAAAGAATAAAAAGTACCTGCACAAGTCGCTGTAATCAAGATACTAAATTCATTAAATTTTATAACTGTATACAGGGTTCTGGCAGTCAAAACAAAACAAAATCTATGACTTTTCCACTGGCGTATCACAAAACTCAAGGACCACAATATCTTACAGTTTCGAGTAAATTAACATAAAAGATCATATGAACTCTTGAACTGAATTAAATGGAAATCATGAGATGTACCATTCAGTGAACATAGACTGGTTATATGAAATAAAGCCATTTATTAATCATAATTTTATCCTTTTCAAAACAAGTTTTCTGAACAGGTGCTCTTTGAAATTAGCAATTATCAAATCTTTGAGCTCCACTGTCAGAATTTCCATGACTTTCCCCATAACTTTGCAAGGCCCTTGAAATTTATTTCTTACATTCCAAACCATTTCCACGATTCCAAGGGCTGCAGGATTTCTGTGTACATACAACAGTGTTAGAAAAATGGAGCTGAATGCAAAATCTTACATAATCACAAGAGTAATAAAAGATCACTGTGACCTATTTACCAAAAGGTGCATTATACCTCTTCCAAATGAAAAACCCATAAAGTACCAAAAAAAATTGGTCACAGTGACCTCCTATACTTCCATGTCATGAGCAGTAGCTTCCACAATATAGCTAATTTTGCCTATAATTCACAGGTGATGCAAAAGTATGGAAAAGTTTACATCATATTGATGAAGATTATTAATTTTTTAGTTCTAACCCTCTAAAAGAAAAAAAAATGTCAATGCTTAAGTTTGTACCTTTCATTCTTTTTCCTTGTTCTTCTGTTGTTTCAAATTTGTTCAATTCTTCTATCAGACCACTGAAAAAAAGCCCCATATAATAATGAAAATATTTTCCTATGATGATGGCAATTAACAATAATTATATCATATACTTTTGGGAGACATGTGTATTCGCTAAAATCAAATAATATACAATTCAAGTTAGTCTCAGTATCCACTACAGAAATTTCAGAAAAGTTGAAAACACTGCTGCACAGATAATTCTTAGAGTATGAAAACTAAGCACATCTCCTTCTTGGTCTGTAACCTTAATGGCTTACAGTTTGATCCAGAATCAAACAAAATCTAGACATCATGGTACATTTCATTGACAGGTTAAAGTCCTGACATCACTCTGTACAACCCGTATAGAACATTGCATACCAGGTCTCAACTACATGAAATGATTGCCCATATATCTTAAAATGGCACTGTACTCAACTAAACTATTTGACAAGAACAGAGTTAAAGACTTCATAATATATACTCCTTAATTACTGTCAGCATGTTTTTGTTTTGCAATTTCATGGCATTATTGTAATCTTTTAATTGTTTTTGTTATAGAAATACTGAAACATTAGACACTTTAAAAAGTTGACATTAGTATTAAGAAAAAAAAAGCAGTCATAGAGGCATCAAAATTAGGTCACAGTGATTCACAGTTACTCTCATCATGTATCCAATTCTCAATATTCATGTATATAGAGGATCCAAGATAATGAGGGGAAGGGTGTAACTAATTAATACCTGATAGATACATATATCACTCATGCAAAGGAACACTTCTGAAAACCAGTCACTTAGACTCTACATCAAAGGAAGCCATTACAGCCAACAACATAAAGCTAATTGGTTATTCAAAGCATTGTCCATAAAGTCACACACCATTAGTTTTATGTCTATGGTTCTCCATATTTTCACTTAAGTCCTCTATATATAATGGGGAAAAAGCACAGCAAAAAAAAGTTATCACTTATTAATCACATACTTAAAACACTGAAGGAATTTATCATAAGGTGGGATTCCACCCCCAGTCATAAAAATAATTTGGGAGCAGAATAAAAAGAGCGGGAGGAAACAACCGAAGTTCTGTATTTACAAAACACTTCAATATCTCTCTTTTTCTTCCTGATCCACTCTGTAAGACCCCTATTTGAAACAAATTCTTTGAAAGATGTTACCTACATCTATATAAGCATTTATCTGCTTAGCTTATCTGTAGCGTATGAATATTGTTCTGTACTGTTGAAACCCTTCAAAGGCATTGTCTCTTGGATAATTCTGCTTCAAAATAATTTTTTAGTACCTTTAATTTTTTTATAATTAATTTTTTTTAATTTTTTTTTTACCTCTGCTAAAAATTATCTTTCTTGAATTAGCACTCTACTGACTACAAAGGTATTATTCTGTAATGCTGTATTTGGATTTTAACTTGATTAATGTCATAGTCAACTTGTTCAAACAGTTATTAAATCCAATTTTAATTTACAGTACAATTCTTATTACTCTTTCATTTCCAGTTTTTCATTCCAATGAATACTTCTGCTTTTTCATTTTAATGTGATGAAATAATAAAAATCTGATAAATTCTTTTTAAAGTATTAAAATAAAACAATGTCATGTAAAAGATACTGTTTTATTATCAGATTATAGTAATGACATTGATTCATCAAATTGCACTGTCGATCTCTTGGAATGTTTCAATAAGATAAAGGAGTGTTGGTGGGCTTCATATTTGGCCAATTTTTCATTGGCTCTTTAAACTCATGGCTCAGTGCAACAATGAAATTCACGAAAATTGGTATCTTAAAAAATTAGAGAATCCACAGTATGTTTTTCAATACCTATATAAATACCCTTGATCCAAGACTGTATTCCAACCACTGACTTCTGATTAGATAAGACAAAAATAATCCATCATATGTGCTTGTTTGGGACATAGAAATCTCTGGTTCAAAATATGTGGGAAAGAACAGGACTTCCCTACCTCATGCAAGTGCATAAGATGGCCAGAGAATTCAACTATCAAGTTTAGAATTTGAGATATGGACATGGGATTTCCTTATACCAAATTTGTTCATGTAGCAGACAAAATCTCACTTTCATGTTCAGACTGTGGGAAGGAACTAGGATTGGCATACCCACTGAAAATACATACAATGGATTCTATTATTCCCTTTGCTTTATCTAAAAATAAAGTTCAAAGATCAACAACCATGCCTTCAAAAGAAACATTTAGCAAAAATCAATGAATGAAGATTTCCCAAATACAGTAGTCCCCCTCTTGAATGGCCCCCCCTCACCAGCGGCCACCCGCTCCTTACGGCCAGAATCTGAAGGCACCGACGAATTTGTGTTCAAAATTACCCCTCACGAAAGGCCACCCAGCTAACGCGACCAGCATATTTTTGCAAAAACATAAAATTTACCCCTCACCAGCGGCCACATTTTTTTTTTTTAATACGTATCTAAAACAAATTTTTTTTTTCTAATTGTGTTAAAGTAATTGGATTTCTGTTTCCCGATGTCGGGTTTTCGTTCTTCAAAAAAGTGTTCTACCACTAAGGTTAATATTATATCCTTGGCACCTTACGAGAAGCCACATTTATTTCATAAAGCTGAGAAAGACTAAAATTTTAATCCATACATAAAGGTAATCCGTATATACGTACTGTGCGTTATCCTCAATGTCTGGTTTATCCATGGATAATTGTTAAGATTACACTTATTAATAGTAGTAACATCGGAGAAGTGGAAATATTGACGTACAATATGAAAGTCTGCTCGGAAAATGGTTTGATAGCCTTTGTGGCTTCCCTTTGCAAGACGTTGAGCTGGTTAACTTACATAATTAGCCGCTATTATGCAACAATTGTAATGTTTATAAATCTTAACGGCAGCGAGGTGCTATTGTTCAGATCAAATCTGCGTACGTATCCAAGACGTTTTTCACACTTAGAGTAAAATATATATATATATATATATATATATATATATATATATATATAAACAATAGGGTATTAGACTACGACTAATGAATCATGTGATAATCGCTGCCTTTAAAAATATACGGCATCTTGTTTAAATGCAGAAAAAAAAATTGTTTTATCCATCTGGTAGTTGCAACATTGATGATTATAACTGGATGTAAGGTCAAGATCACACGGTCAGAATTGGCTAAAAATAGAAAGACCGAAAAATCACGTGACAACACAACTTGTCGCTTCTTTACGAAGAAAGCATGTCGTCCGCTCAACAAATGTGTTGTCTGCATAATTAAATCGCATACAGTTAGCAACATCGGAATAAGTCATTACCAAACATTAACGTAAATGAAGATGATTTTTTCAGAAAACGTAGGTTATTATATATAGTCTACGATATCGGGTGAGGTGGGGGAGGGGGACTGGTCAAACAAATTTAGGTAGAAAAGACTCGAATAAAACAATTTTATGTTGAAAAGACTCGAATAAATAACATTGTAACCGATAAGTTATTTAGCAGCAGTGGGAAAATGGAGCAAATGGATAGATAATTGCGTATGTACCAAGATTCAAATGACGTTTTTGTATGGTTCTGTTATGTGCATGACAACACCCGCTGGCATATTGCGCTTTTGCCAAGAATAAGAACTATTAATGCATACTCAGTTGAAATAAGTCAACTATTATAGCACAAGAACCGTTTAATATTTAATGTTGCTTTTAAACGAAGATATTAATTGCTTTGAAAAATGAATCTTTCTTACTATGTACATATACTTCTCACAAAAAATTTAGTCCCCCTCTGGAAAGGCCACCCGCCTTATAAGGCCACTTTCCCGGTGCAGAAGGGGTGGCCATATAATAGGGGGACTACTGTACATACAACTTGCTCATATGATGAAAACATTACGACAAAAGTAAAAGTGAAAACTAGCAACAACAAATCCTTTGTTACGTAAAGGATAATATTACCTAATGGTGGGAACTTTGAAGGGATCAAAACTGTCAACATTTTCTGGATCTATTGGAACACATACACGACCTGAAAACAAAGCACAAGGACAATTGACTTTTGCCAAACATTCATCAGTGAATCGCAAAAATGTAGGCTGAATCACTTTCCAACATTAGAAGGAACATTTTCTCATGCAATACCTGCAAGATGTAGAACGATAATTAAAGGTACAGAGATAAGTTTTATTGTTTCTGTTCAGGGTAGCAATTAGTACAAAAATGTAAAACCTTACATGGGATAAGGAAAAGTACAGATCTAGTGTGTGTATATAAATAGAGAGAAAGAAAGAGAGAATCTATTTGTATACCACTGGCATTAATAGCATGGCATTATACAAAAATTGTATCGAATTTTAATAACAGAATTGATATGTTGCACACAGATTTATCCTTTATAAATATAATGATAAAGTTATTTAAAAGTGTATATATATATATATATATATATATATATATATATATATATATATATATATATATATACACACACACACATACATACACACATATATACACACACACACAAAGGGATAAGAAGAAAAGGAAAATTAAAGCAAGGCAAATGATTTATTTATGATCACAACTCAAGGATTTGAGAACACTTTTTGATGCATTTACTTAACAATTATCATACATGCACCTTCAAATCAATCACATTAATATAAAAAAATATTTGATAATCTAACTTTTGGCAACAATCTGAAAATTGACAGCAACTCACTTAACCTGAATGCTGAGTTAGCACAAAAAGCAACTTCAATGCTAATGCTCAAACCGATATGATTAAGTCATGTCAACATACACAATACATTTCGCTTGGGTCAGAAGGAAGGAGAATGATTTTGGTACCACAGACCAAGAAAAAAAAAAAAAAAAGAGACAGAGAGAGATGGAGAGAATGTGTGTGTAGGCATAGCTGCTAAAAGCCCCTACCACATGAAAGTAATCAGTTTGTAATTCCACTTCACCCCAAACACATCTTTAGGCAGCTTCAAAGTACACAATCCACTAAAAGATCAATGGGTGGCCACAACACTGTCTATGAAGGGTCTGGCCCTTCTGGACAATAATTCAGCCAGGCTAGTAAGCTTGCCCACTGACAATGGTGAAGCTGGGTAACAGATGGGTTCCCCAACCGCATGAACGGTCTTCCACACAAATATTTATTTCCAGGTTTTTTTTCAGAGGAAACCCTGTCCTCAACCATTGCATGGACTGCCCAGGTACAATATTTTACCAGTCAGGTGATCAGAGATTTCTTTAACCTTTGATGACGGAAGATGGAAGGATGTCTGTTTACCGTCATTTTCCAAATTCATTAACTTCTTAAACTTACGGGCCAGCTTGCAGCTTTGGTACTATGAAACCGGTAAAACTGAAGATATCTTCCATGATACTTAAAATAGGATCAACTTACAGCAAACCAAGGTTATCCCAAACTTACTGTGGGTGTTGTCTTAATTGGGCATTCTGTCATCACAGTAAAACATGGGACATGGCTGGGATGCCACTGCGCTATTGAAGATGCATATGGTTTGACATGTCCCAAAGGATAAACTGTAAAGATCTGACTCAGGGTTGCATCAAGGACTGAGCAATAAAAATGTCAAAATTTTAGGAAATTTCTACCAGGTACCCATAAATCCTAATGATCAATGGGAAATTGTATTAAATGTGAACATAAACTGCTTTGTTGCAGGTTCACATATACCATCCCCCAGGAGATGTATAAGCGTAATTATTGATAAAATAATTGGCAAAAAGCATAATTTGAGAAAAAAAAAGAACAATTTATATATTACTTGCCACAATTTTAGAAAGCCGTATGAAAACCGTATATTTATGTTTGCTATTTTCCTGGATCAGCCGTTTGTCACAAATTGGCTAAATTCATGAGGGTTAGTAGTTAGTACAAGAGTAAAGACACAAAAGTGATAAATTATTTATACATATAACAATCACTTTAACTTGTCTACATGTCTACGGCAACGTTTGTGAATAGTCATAAAGTCCACAAATAATGACCATTGCTGTCAAATTCTTCTTTCAAAATTTCTTAAGTGCTAGTGATTTCTCCATCTTCAGATCCAAAGTGTTTTGTTAGTGTAACAAAATCCCTTTCCTTTAATATATTTCAGTCATATGACATCCACCAGTCCCATCAATCAAATAGGTCACATAAGAAAGAAGAGAAAAATACTCACTTTTATTATTACATACCGTACATATTGGGACACCATATTTCTTGGGAAACCATATATTATTATTTAAAGTAATTTTTGGCACACAGCATTTTTTTTCACGTCATAAGTTGAGGAAAATCATTTAAAAAGTACATGTCAAACATGCACTTAAACGTGAAGCCTGATTATCTTTTAGCCCCCTCAAACCACAAAAAATTATCATCGGAGACAACACATCTCCTGCTGCAGAAACTACAAGTTAGATGCTTTTTATCCGCACCAGTTATATAAATTCTGACACTTTTAATACCTTTCTTATTGAGTTTGTCCGGTAATGAGATCAAAGTTCAAAGGAGTTTAATCCATGTTAATTATCATGCTGACTTCAAAATCATCTTCTCTTCTTGGTACATGCAAGGCAGTTTATGCCTAGTTGCTTCAAGTCTTGCATTTAATTGACAGGGGAATCAATTTTCTGAAAGACAATAACAATGAAATTTTTTTAGGAAATAACACACCATAAGTGCTCAATCAACACTTGTTCCTTAAGAAGTGAATAAATATCAGCAATTTACTCAAACACACCAACAGCCAACAACAATACCTTGCTGGAACACAAGGCAGGAAGAAAAACATGTCCACAAGAACAGATCTCGGAAACGCTTAATTATGCGTATTTGGACGCAAATTTTTTATTTGGGACGCAGAAAATCACCCACAAAGGAGTCCTCCATACACACATTTTTCTTGTAAGGAGGAAACTTTTGCACCAAAAATAAATATTTTCTAATCACTATGTAAACTGAAGCAATGCTTTTATTTTAGTTTGTTGCTGACTTCTTTGATCAAAGATCGCCGGTTTGCTTTGATGAAGGTGAATGTGTTTTTGAAGGAGCCACTAAAGGCTCCCTTTGAAGGACAAAAAAAAATACCGATTTGTTATTGCTGTGGCAACATCAAATGAATTGTAGAACAAGGCCAGATATCAGCATAAGCGGATTATGACATAATAATTAACTGTTAGGGTGGTTTGTCAATAGGAAATAAGAATTTGTTTTTGTAACAATTGATTCCAGTGCATTTATAAATCCAAGTTTGCGGTTTCCTGTCATGGCGCCTTAAAATTTCTCCACTCCAAACTCAAGACTGTATATACCCTTTTTATCAGCCAAACATGTTGTAGCAAAAAATATCGCCAGATGGTATATTTTTTCACCAATATGTAAAACATAATTACAATTTGCAACATTGGCAAAACCCAGCGCAATCAGTTATTGATTTTATTTCCAGTTGTCACTGTATAAATACCACCTGCAAACTCAAAATCAAGAGACTTGGACAAAATGCAGTTTGCAAATTTAGACAAGTGTTTTGTAGTTAAATGGAAAAATGAAGATTTCAATGAGATTCAGAACTGAGCTAAAGTTGCTATAACTGATACATGTATAGTTCAGATGCAACCATAGCCAAGTGTAAGCAAGTATGTGATTTCTGTCATAGTGAGGGCTGCAACTTTTTCTGGTGGGACTCCTATTTTTGCCAAATTAGGAGTCCTGGATTTTTAAAATCCTAGCAGGGCCTCCAAAGAATGTCAACAAATTTCACAAAATAAAGATTGCAACATGTAGTAAATACCTTTAAACTCGATCCAATACCAACTTTATCAATGAATGGTCAATAATTTAGACTTAGCAGGAGGTATGAAAAATGTTGTATGCCATATTGAGCAAAAGCTTTAAACGAAGTAAATAGTAGTCAGCTAATGGTGGTGAGGGGAGGTAAGAGAATAGCTAAAAAGAGTTTCTTCCCTTTGTCTATATGGTATATTATCAGGAAAGACCAAAAGTTACATCCTTTTGTAATTCAAGAGCTAGTGGGGCTTTTGTTGGAGATATTTAATGAACAAAAATATCAATGAAGACAAAAGTAGGCAAAATGCTCTAATAAATATACCCGACCACTCCCACATCCCACTCCTGTGTGAATGATGGAAACAAGTGTATTATAGAATCTTCATTGTAACCAATGAGATTAGTTACTTCCTTCTTAAAGTTAAAAAGGGACAAGAACATGAATCACTCCATATAAAAAAAAGTGATAAAACTGCTTTGTTTAGTCAAGAATTTTTTAAAACAGCATTAAGTTATTTCTATTTTGCCTGCTGTTTACAAAAGAAGCCCCTTCAAAATTGTGGAAAAAGGCTTTTGAGTCATACCAACACAATGTTAACAGGCACATCTGAATTACCCACCAAACAATGTTAGTAAAGCATCTCTTTGAGCCACCCTCTACACAACATCTGCACAGTACTTCCTAACAAGCAATGTCTACAAGTTAAGCAAGCCTGAACATGTGGCTGCAACATGTCCATAGGAAGATTCCAAAAATGCAGGACTTACAATGGGAGAAATTATTAGAGAAAAAATTAAAAAACAAGATTTCCATCTATTGGTATGGAAGAAAGTTTTAGAAGACCAGTTCTAAGTTTTACAAAGTTCAGTCAAAACTGAGCCAATGGTATTGTGATGCTGAAAATAGGAAATATTTTCATATTTACAGATTAATGATGGACATAAAACCATGCCATAAGATTGTTGTTGTTGTTGAGCTTAACGCCAATTTTCAGCACACGATAGGCTATTCATAGTGGCCAGTATTAATGGTGGAGGAAGAAACCGGGTAATCACCGGAAAGAACCTCCGACCCATGAGAAGCTACTGGCAAGCTTTCTCACATATCCACCAAATCCTAGACTCGAACCCACGCAGAGGTGAGATGGCAGAGATCCGTAACGGACAGCACTTTAGACCACTCGGCCACAAGATAAAAATTGTTAGATGTGCTAAAATCTAGATAATATTCTTCTTACCCGTCTTAGGATGGACACAAAATGGACTTTTAAGCAGATGGTTAACTCCTTTACTGACATTGACATCCAACCTGGGATAACAGTACTGCAACATGATCTCTTCCACCATGTTTTGTGATTTCTTGAATGCTCCCTGGCAAAATACAATAAATTTCACTGACAGAATAGTGTACTTCAATTATGAACCACACTTAAAATTTATGATGCTTTTCTAAAAGGAAAAAGTAAAAAAAAAATATTTTAGATATTTCTTATGAGACCATGGTGCATGAATTGTTGAAATCAGTTTCATACAGATTAACACAGGTCATTTTGGTGACCAGTGACCCAATATTGGCTGAAGAATGTACTGCATCTCATGAAGCATTACAAAAAGTAAGCTGAAATAAAAGGTAGGTATTAATCACTGAACTCTACAATATGGTTTACAGTAACCTAGTTTTCAATAATAACCAATAAAACCTTACAAAGACAAAAAACACGAAAAAATATATTCACATACAAGATCAAGTTTTAAAACAAATGCAAAAAAAATACACCAATTTTGCACACATTTACAAAATGATTTACATTTTTGAGACTTTTTTCATTTTATTCATGTTATTATATGCAACACATGCACTCTTTGCACTTTTCAAAATGTAATCAGGGGTTTATGCAGCTTAGTAAGTTAGGAACTTACATGAAGCCCATGCAAGTTTATTTCATCACCTTGTATAATATTGTTCAAAAGATAATCCAAGCAACTTTTATTTACCCTCCAGCTGGCATGATTTGAAAATGCAAGGAATTTGTCTTAGGTGGTTACAAAAGAATCCAGTATATGCCAGACAAAGACATCCAACCATCCACCATTTTCATAAATCTTTTTGACATCACTTTCCACCATATTAATCAAGATTTTTTAATAACTTACCTTGTCCAGGATTTCCTTTTGCTTTTCAATGAATACCAGCCATCTATGGTTCGATTTGCCAAAGTTTTGCATATACCCAGATAATGCTTCTCTAAACTGTTACAAAGGTTAAGGAAATGGTTGTTCAAAGAAATGGCATACGCATATAAAATGAAAGTTGCTACAAAGGAAATGGTTGTTCAAAGAAATGGCATACGCATATAAAATGAAAGTTGCTACAAAGGAAATGGTTGTTCAAAGAAATGGCATACGCATATAAAATGAAAGTTGCTACAAAGGAAATGGTTGTTCAAAGAAATGGCATATGCATATAAAATGAAAGTTGCTACAAAGGAAATGGTTGTTCAAGGAAAAGGCATACGCATATAAAATGAAAGTTGCTACAAAGGAAATGGTTGTTCAAAGAAATGGCATACGCATATAAAATGAAAGTTGCTACAAAGGAAATGGTTGTTCAAGGAAAAGGCATACGCATATAAAATTAAAGTTGCTACAAAGAAAAACATCTGTACTGGCAGAGTATTAACACTAACTTTAAATACATTAGCAAACTGAAGCATCTTTGTAAAGCAAATGCACAAAAACCAATGCATATAATTGTATCATTAACCATTTGTTTCTGCATACTGATATACATACAGTCATATCCAGGAGGACTTATTCTATGCATAGATGTAAAATCCATGAACAGCTATATCTGACATGACAACTCGGTTGACAAAGCATCCAACACATAATTCAATGGTTACAGATTTGACACCTGTCCAGGTCATCTTGGGTCAGCTGTGTATCCTTGGGAAAGGCACTTACCTTCCCATGTCTGGCAATGATAATGCCAATATTGTGTTAGAAATGCCTGGCAATGACAATATTGTGTTAGAAATGCCTGGCAATGATAATGCCAATATTGTGTTAGAAATGCCTGGCAATGACAATGCCAATATTGTTAGAAATGCCTGGCAATGATAATGCCAATATTGTGTTAGAAATGCCTGGCAATGACAATGCCAATATTGTTAGAAATGCCTGGCAATGATAATGCCAATATTATTAGAAATGCCTGGCAATGATAATGCCAATATTGTGTTAGAAATGCCTGGCAATGATAATGCCAATATTGTGTTAGAAATACCTGGCAATGATAATGCCAATATTGTTAGAAATGCCTGGCAATGACAATGCCAATATTGTTAGAAATGCCTGGCAATGATAATGCCAATATTGTGTTAGAAATGCCTGGCAATGCCAATATTGTTAGAAATGCCTGGCAATGATAATGCCAATATTGTGTTAGAAATGCATGGCAATGATAATGCCAATATTGTGTTAGAAATGCCTGGCAATGATAATGCCAATATTGTGTTAGAAATGCCTGGCAATGCCAATATTGTTAGAAATGCCTGGCAATGATAATGCCAATATTGTGTTAGAAATGCCTGGCAATGATAATGCCAATATTGTGATAGAAATGCCTGGCAATGACAATGCCAATATTGTGTTAGAAATGCCTGGCAATGACAATATTGTTAGAAATGCCTGGCAATGATAATGCCAGTATTGTGTTTGAAATGTCTGGCAATGATAATGCCAATATTGTGTTAGAAAAGCTATTTTAAAAGAAAAAAAAACAGCAAACACATGATTTGCCAAAGAAAATCATTCAAAGATAATGGCTATATCAATAAATAAACACATCTGACAAACTTGTTAACATTTATACATTTTTCTGTGACTTGCAACCAAAGTCAGTGCATGCAATGGAAATTCTGGGTTAATGTTGTTTACAGTCTGACAACTAAACAGAGAGTATATATATAGTGATTTTTTTTTGCCTGGGACTATACAATGTGGCTAGTATATTTGAAAGACAAAAATTCCAGGAAGACCACTGACACACAGAAAGCTACTGGTCAGCTTTCTTATACACCCATATTGGTCAAACTGAGACTCAGTCTCATATGGACTGCTGAGAGACGTGTGAGTGATCTATAAAAGTGAGTGCCTTAAACAATTCAGCCAGACAGAGCCCCATTTATGGGAACTGAATGACTCCTGCCTCTGTTGTAATTATATAATTGTTCTCTAACAAAAACTTTTATTAAATTGTTTTGAATAAGAAATCAATATTTAACTTCAATTTGAGAAACTAGACTCAAATGATAATAACTTAAATCAATGGCAAAAGTTTCCCTCCATTTCAGATATTGCTGCTTGAATAAAGTTATGTAATAATGAAACTGATAAGTCTAAGTAATAAAAATTAAATCAATTTTTTTTATAGAATAACTGATACAACACCTATTTCATGACTCATCTTGGGCTGTATCCAAATTTGTGTTTGTGTTCTGTCAGGTCAAATGCCAGTGGCCCTTCATAAATGCACCTTATTTAGAGAGGATAACATAACACCTGTATGATGACAATTTCCAAGATTTTGTTTGTAAAACATTAAGGGGTGAGAACTTAACTCAAGACACAAAAGTTATTGAAAATTCACTTCTCTTTGAGCTCAAAAGACCTTTGAACATTTAGCTTTTGACCCCCAAAATATAGGCACCCTTTATACTGCAAATGTTCCACAAGCAATGGTCATGTTATATAGTCAGGAACTAAAGGTATCATATAAAAACCATTCTGTTTTCTTTCTTTGACCACAAAATAAATGAACGTTTTTTCTTACCAATTGTGTAAGTGATCCGCAAACTCTGGTGAAGGTAAAAATTAGGGAAATTTAAATATCTGTGCAGAGAACATTTTCTTCTCTTATTCATAATGAACATGACCTTTGATATTTTGACTCCAAACTTGGCTTCTTCATTACTTGCAAGTCATTCATCAAGTTAAGTCCACATCGTTACATTAGAATTTATATTACTGTGTATAACTATTGCCTTTTGTCAGTCAATTGACCATAACCTCAGAACGGTCTGTAAGTTTAAACTAAATATAACTGACATCCAAAAAACATAACATTTAAAAGCTTTAAGCTTAAAGCTCTTTATGAAAAATGTTACCGTCTTGACATTCACAAAGTCTTTCATGAGATTGATCATGTATCTCTTAATATTATATATATATTTTTATATATATATATATTTTTGGAATATTGGACATAAAGAATCATCTTCGTAGAACATTCCCTGTCTCGAATATGAAGCCATCATCTTTGAAACAATTAGCACATGCATTTAAATCTATGAACACTACATTTCTTTTTGCAGATAACTTCATGCATGAATGTGGTTCTTGGGCCTTTGTCACAGTCACACTATTCCAGAGTCACAAGGCTCCCTTCACTTCATTTTGGACCATTGCCAAGAGTCATGCATTCACGACTTTGCTTTTGACCTCCCAATTTGAGTCAGTACTTAAATGTACTTAACTATTATGCCCATATACTCCATAACAGTTTCCTACAGTGCATGTATGGAGCATTGACTGATGTTTGTTATCAGAACAATCCTCAGAATCAGACCTATATAACTCATATCAGCTCCTTGCAGCTCCACATACACGTTAGACACTCTTCACAATACATAGGTTTAGTAGAAATTTATTTGTACATATAAAATAATATTTAGCATGACGGGCACTCTTCACAACCCTACAAACTCCTCCAAGTCTCTCTTCTTGAGGTGTTCCTATAGAAAAAAATTCCTGAGCTCAGCTGGTGCAGTGTGCTGTGAAGGGTTTTGCCCGTCATGCTAAATATTATTTTATATGTACAAATAAGTTTCTACTAAACCTATGTATTGTGTTTTGTTTAAAATAATAAGCTCACTCAATGATTTTTATGAAAGAATTAAATGTGCATGCATGAGCAATGACATGTCTCATTTATTACAGGACTCAATATTAGCTGTTACAGAGAGTCAATGAACTCAGTGGGTTTGTTAAATACAGATACTGGGGTCTAAGGTGATGTTGGTTCATGGAATAATACTAGTTAGCTTGGTGTGATGGGTCATAGATCTGGATCAATCAGCCAGAAGGGAAGGGAGGTTTCCAAAAAGTCATTCAGGTGAAGCAAGACTAGAGGAACAGCTACATAAGACAATTTCTCAGCAACAATGAACTGGAAGTATACATGATTATTGCCTGGATACCACAAAATCTCAAACCAAATACAGATATGATTTTGAATAAAAGTCAATGCCATTATGTGTGTGACAATCTAATACATCATCATATTTGTTGATGAACAATAGATTGATGTGTTGAAAATTCAAGCAATGATACCTGTTGAAAAATTTATACATTGACCATACCTAACGGTAAATATGTTGATAAAATATTTTTTTACATGCTCATTTTTGTCTCTATTAACTTTACATTATCAGAATCATGCAGTATTTTACAACATTGAAACACCTTCATACTGCATGCATGTAGACAACGTGTGCCTGAAGATAGGATAGTGTATTAGGAATTACTTTGTAAACACATCATGTACACCTGTGTAGTAGTTGCCGTATACTTTGGTTGATTAAACTTGTGAATGAACTAAAGCAGCTGCTTCGTCCATTTGAAAGTATGGATGATAAAGTTAACGATGTGGACAAGTGCACCAAGTCAGAAATGAAACTTTCAAAGAAACAAACAAATGAACGTGATATTTGCAATGTCAACAATGTGAAATGCAATAATTAAAATACCATTCTCATCACTGAAAGTTATTTAGAAGAATATTCATATCTTTTCACAAGCAGAATGGTTAAGCCTATGAGGAGTACTTTTGCAGGTTTAACAAATTATGGCACAGAAAAGCATATTGAGGCCATATCTATCAGAGTTGTACCACTTTACAAGTCTGTCAAAATACTAAATTCAAGGAAAAATATGCAACTGAAGGTTTTAGTAGGAAACTAAGAACCTCAGAGCCAATAATCCAAGAGGATGAAGTCTTTTTTCCGCATGGTAAATGGAGTGTCACACAACAGCTGCTTTGCAAATTTTCCCAGTGTCTTCATCCAATGTTAGGCTAGCGATAGATAGGCTAATTTGCACATGCATAAGCAGAAGGGTAAAAGGTGGAAATATTTTTAAAATGGTTATTGCACCCATTGCTATTGTGTCCTGGCCACCTTTTACTCCAACTCTCAATCTCAGCCTACTTTTTTGCAAATGTACACCGGTCAGTGTCCAGCTCAGACCAGCCGCCCTTAGATCTGAGGCCAAAAAGTCTAAACTCTGGAGACAAAATCAGATTGTTGTTGTTCAGAGGCTTATTGCCATTTTTCAGCACATGATAGGCTATACATGGCAGCCAGTATTAATGGTGGAGGAAGAAACCGCGAAATCCGTGGAAAGAACCACCGACCCACGAGAAGCTACTGGCAAGCTTTCTCACATATCCACATTCGCAGAACCATAGTCTAGAACCCACACAGAGGTGAGATGGCAGTGATCTGTAACAGAATGCACTTTAGACCACTCAGGGTCCCAAAATCAGAAGGCAACCACAAGCAAATATTTGGTGTTAAAAAACCAGGCCTCAAAAAATTATGTATTTTTCTCTGTACATAGTACTGTGACATGAAAGTCCAGATTTTTCGGCAAGATTGTAGAATTACAACAATCTACTTTTCTTTAATACCACCCACTTAGGTGTATCTTAAATGATCTTGACATAGCTCGTTGGGTACTACTTCCTGACATGTAATGAGGCATCATGAGTAATAATACACCAAGAGCAAGCCATTCATAATGGTAGACAACTCAAGTTACCATAGAAACAAATCTTGGCAACAGACTGATGAAATACATCAGAACACAATAAACTCCATCTTATAACAAGCATATAGAAAATTTAAAACATACATAAAGAAATATCATTATATGAAAATCTTATATGAATAAATGAAAAGTTACATATACAAATTTGCAGCTGTTACAGACTACAACAAAGACGATACCAAAAATACATGTGATAAAATACATTTATCTTTAGCTGGAAAGGATATCTTCATCTGGCACAAGCTGCAGAACTTTTGTGTACTTCTCTTCATTCCCCAGAAAATCTTGTTTACTTAGAGCATAGTCACTGAATCGTCCCCTTATAACATTAATGGCACATCTATAAAATGAAGAATAGTCACTAAATCATACAAAATCAATGGCATATCCGGTGGAATGGTGCTTAGAGCATCCGTCTCAGATGCAAATGGCAGTGGGTTCGAAAACTTGATGAGTCATACCAATGAATTTTAAAATGGTACTAACAGCTGCCTCACTTAATACTCAGCATTAAGAGGTTAGTGTTGGAACTGGTTGGCCAGGTGTCAGGATAATGTGACTGGGTGGGACATCATGCCAAATGCCTGCGGCATGATGCCCCAGTGATAAACATCACCATAAACTGTCATACTATAGACCTCATAGCAATATGACTGAAAAATTGTTAAGGCTACTTTAAAAATCCAAATCACACACACATATATCTACAAATAAAGTATAGCGAGTCATACCTTTATGATGTCAATAGCATATCTACAAAATTAAGGAAAAAAAATAGTTCATTATTGTCATTTTATTATCATTATTATATAACTACTTGCATGGCAAAACCATACATTATTCTCTGCAATTTTCTGTGATTTAATGCTGAACCACAGTCATGATTCATCTGAATAAATAATCTACATAAAACATAGTTAAATATAAGCAGGTACCATTTTGATTACAGGTAGTAAATCTTTCAATTGGTAATATGATCACTCTATGCCCTAGGAATAGTATGTTTATGCTTTAGTGCAAAGATCTCAAACATTCAGCCCGCAAAATTATCATAACATAAAAAAATGCCCTTATGAGACCCTTAAGGTCGTTCAAGTTTCAGACCTCTGCTTAAGTGGCTTAATCTTCTGCTGGTTTGGAATCTGGGCTTCTGCATGTGTTTTTACTTAGTGATATGCAGTCTACAATCTTCCTAACTCTGCATTTTCTAACATGCTACTGAAAATGACAACCATTTCTACAGTGCTTCAACGTAAGCCACTCAATTCAAACCAATATTACTGATGTTGTCTTGGATGAGGACGATATTGTCAATAATGGTTATTTTAAAACCCATATGCTTTAGGCCTGAGCCTATGTGATATACAAGCTTTAATATTGTTGGCTAAATTACAAAGGATTCTTGGAAAGTCAGGCAGCTTGTCCAATCGATGTATGCCTTCCAAACTTGAATTACCGATAAACATAATCTGTTGTAGTGCAGTTTTATGCAACATAGTGTTGCCCAAAAAATGCAGAATTGTGATGCATAATTCCTCCTGTTTGGTATCTATGTAATTGGCACCCTCAAAGCATGTTGGTTTTAATAGTTGTGCTAAAAAAATGAATTATAACCTGCTTAGAATGGACAGATGTACTGTTATCAGAGAGAGATGTGTATGATCTACTTGTTTCTCAAACAGATATTAAGAACATGTCTGACTGGTTATTGGCAATATTTTTAATTTAAAAAATAATTTTGCATAGGATAATTTATGTTAATTTGTGTATGTGTGGGTGTGTGCAAGTGTAAAAGGGCAGAATTTGACCAAAAACTTGTGTGCATGATTTAGATTTTAAACATAGCTTTAAAACATTTTCAGTCAGATCTCTACGATGTGTGCAGTGAGACAGTTTATAGCACTGGGACATCATGCCACAGAGATGTGGCATGACTTGCCAAGAGGCAGTTGTTAGTACCATTTTTAAAAGTCTTAACATGACTTGCACATCCAAGGAAGATGCTCTAACTACTAGGCCACAGGAGTGGTTAAGTAAAAAACATGTTCATATCATGAACCAAAGAAAGGCAGCAGAATGTGTAAAAAGAACAACAAATACATAGCATTTATATGTGATAAATTCTGACATTACTTTAGAGTGGTCTCCAAACTTTTTGTGCTTACAGGCACACTTGAGAGTTTGAGTGGCAGGCACCAAATGCTACTACGTACAAACCAATTATGATATGCCTTTGATGCACTTTAAATGTATGTTCCCTACTCATACGACATTCAGGGTTCACACAGATCTGGAAAGATGAAATTCGATGACTTTTAAATGACCAGTCTTCAGTGACTACTCATGGGATCAATTTTAATAAAAGAAACAAATACAAAAACAAAAGTAATATTAATGGGAAATGATATATATATATATATATATATATATATATATATATATATATATATATATATATATATATATATATATATAAGTAATTCATGAATTATGTTCCTTATGTTTATTATGTATATTTTTTCACTGCTCACTGGTAATGTCTTTTGAATGCTTCGTCTCCAAAATAGGATTTTTCACTAACATAAGCTCTGCTCAAGTTTCACTGTCTTAAATCACTGTTTTACTATCATGACAAATTTTCTATCTGTTCAATAATGCCATATTAGGATTTAATTAATGCCTTTGTCTGCTTGTTCAGGCAGTGCTTTTTTTATCAAATAAATATATGTACTGCCTAATTTCATTTAGATTATTTATTAAATTTATCTGAGCCCTTATAAGGCCATATGTAGCTATGCCTAAGGTATTTTGAATGATGCATTTGTAAGAACTGTTTGATTTAACCACATAATTACAAATTGATGCTCTTTTTGAAGGGGTGGGGAGTTTCCACTCGTAAACCTTAAGATATTATGCCAAATGCTGATTAAAAATTGAAATTAAAAATAGTCACAACTTTCCAGACTTTGTGAATTTGCAAACAGGTAAAAAAAGATAAATACTTTTTATACTACCATAAATTAATTAAATGTGCGACATCCCTACATTTCTTCAAGTGAATTAAGACAGTGAAAACATATCCCCATGCATTTCATATCTAGGATAATTTGGCAGTAAATCGTGCCCAGTTATAAATCAGAATTCAGCTTGCACTGATCTACTCTGAAAAAGAAATGTAATCCAGATCAATCAAAGAATATAAATCAGTGTTACTATTCATTAAAATAAGATATCAAGACAATACTTTGAAACACTCCTCAAGAATAATCCATTTTATTTATAAGTCCATAGACTGGTACTAACAATTGCCAAATAAATAGTCAAGTACTTTACACCTCTTACGGTGGAGATCAGAACGATTAAAATTGCATATCTAGTGTTTGAAAAGTTATGAATTTGTTATATGCATACAAGCCAACTGTTGGTGAGGATAAAGTGTAATCCAAGTGGACAAAAAATAAGTAATCTGAGAAGAAAAAGAGTAATCCACATGAATCCGCATGATAAAATTTAATGATTATATTATTTACCCGTTTAGTCATTGAATAACGGCTTCAAATTTTAATATGTAGCACTTTAAGCTTTCAAAAGCAACACACACTCATTCTGCATTTCAAAACACTTTGTACCAGCAGAAACTATGAATGTTTTGCTCAAAGTAGAGCACCAAGTGCTGCCTGGATCTGAATTCAGTTTTATTTTTGTTAACAATACTGAACAATCTCAGTCAGCATTAGAATGGTAAAGAACCAATATTCCTTTCGTAACCTGACAATGAAGACAAAAATTTATATCTTCCAGTTATTGGGTCTTTTAGCTGGGAAATAAGGTGCCATTGCAGATCAACTCTGTCCACAGGAAGTTCATTGTCTGATAGAACGCCAACTTATAACTTCAGAAGTTCTAATTTAATCTAATTTATTGGCAGACTTTCCTGCAGCAAGGTGCATGATATGACAGGGAAAACATGATATGTTCACTGATGGAGATATTTTTCAAAATACAGAAAGCCAACTCCTTTATGAATTCTAGTCATCACTGGTGTTTCATCAGCTGAAAATCTCATGCCAATATATGTTTATTCAAAGCATTATCAAGCAAATCAAAATGTTTTCTCCAGTGGAAAGATGGGCACCCTGACTACCCTTTTCGTTGTCAGTCTCTTAAACAGACTGAGTAAAACTTTTTTGTCATTATAATCTCTACTCCTCTCAGTGGCAATCCCAAACGGCCCGATTTTCATGACTTCTGCAAGTTTGTGTGATCTGGTATCTTCTTCTAAGTACTTAACAAATATTAGATGATTTTCTTCTTGCACATTTATGCATATTTATTTGTGAATTTTGGAATCGGGAAACATCCTTTTGAACAAAGTACCAACATAGTCTTCTACCACAAGGGGTAGTATGTGTTCTAATAAAAACTTGGTACATAACCCCTCTGCATTTATAAACTTTGTATCCACAATTGAGCTCTGCTGTAAAAAAAAGTTACCTTAGTATTGGAGTTAGTAAAACCAGCTAATTCAAGGTTTCTTTGTTTTATTACCAAGAATAATATTAAAATCCTTTCCACTCAGCCTGCATCAGGCATGAAGTTGCCCTAGAATGGAATGCTGTATTATGTAATTCTTGTATTCATCTCCGATTATTTTTCATCTTTTTCAAATCCACTGGTGAAATTTGAAAACCATTTTTGCTCCTAACACACGTCAACTAAAATAAAATGACTTGATTTTTAGCACCAAACATCTACAGATTGGTTCTGTACCAGATTTGAAATAGAGCAAAGAATTTGCAAACAAAGATAACAAATTAGAAAACCAGTCTGTTCTCTCCTAACTAAGCCATAGAGCTGAGCTGCTATAAATTTTCAATTACTTTTTATTTAATGACCTAGTTAAAATATCAACGACTTTCAAGACCTTGAATTGAGGTGTCCATTCCTCAATGACTTTCAGTGACCTATAATGACTTTGAACCCTGACATTCATTAGTCATTATAACCTCATTCCATAAAATTTTATGATTCCGATCACTAAATTGAGAAGCCTAAAACACAGGCACCCAAAAATGTGGGCACAATGTTGGTACAACTACATTTCTCCATGGACAGCTAAATTGTAACATGATAAATAAAAAATATGAAACAATACAAAAGCCTATGGATGGATCATTTAATTCTGTTGGGAAAACAAAATGAAATAATACACTACCCTATGGATGGATGAATTCTGTCATCTAGAACAACTTTCCTTGTCTGATTTTCACCACCCTAAAAAGTAAATATATTTACATGCATAATTAAGCAAGAAAAAAATTTAATGTTTCTGATATTTATACTGAACATTTTTTAAATTTTAATTTTAATTTGTTATTAGTCTGAAATACATACTTGAAAGATGAAACACTTAAAGCAAATTCAATAAACAGATGTTCCTGAAAGGCTATAACAGTGGACAGTTTTGTTCAATGTGATGAATAATTGCTATGAACGGCAGTTGTTTAAAGAATGACATATAGGCCATGCTGACAGAGTTCCCATATTAAAAATACGATAAAAGTAGGTAATATGCCCCGATTCTGCCAATTATAACTGGAGCAATAACTCCATCACATTTTTCAATTAGAACATGTTGCTAAGCAGGTCAGATACATTCAGAAACAAAAGAAAATGGTTTACAGTAAACTAATTATCAAAGGCATTATTATTAAAGATATTATTATTAAATATGTTTGTTATTTTAACACAGATTACACACTTGACAATCAAAAAATTCTGACAACTGGAAAAACACTTAAGAAATTCTAAAACAGCCACCATTATATAAAGGTATCATGCTTACCAAATCAAATCATGTGATACCATATCATACACCATCAAAGCATTCTTTACCAAAAAACTCAAGCGAGATGACATAGTTGACTGAAACATTCCCATGTATCTTTTGTTAAGCATGAACTCACTAAGAACTTTCTGTTCTTGTACTCAAGCAAATTATTCTACAAAGGTATCATCCTTTTGACAGGGTTTATTCTGCCTTGTTTATTGAAGCATGTGACTTCTTTGCCATTTTCTGGTGATTTTCTCCCTTTTAAGCCATATCAATCCATCAAAGTATTTCCAAGATAGACTTTTTTGCAGAAACGAAGCCAGATGTTCTGACTCTGTGATCAGGATGAAATTTCATTAAAAAAAAGTGCCATTTCAGACAGACAGCAGGATTTATGAACTACTTAAACAGCGATAACATGTACAAATGAACAAGTTGAATATTTTAAAAGTGCACATGATTCAAAGTAAAGATGACAAACCAAGTTATTTCCACACTAAAACAAACCTTAAAGAATGGATTAAGTTTTGATTTTTGTTTCACAGGACGACAGAATAGATTATTCAGTGCCAAGGAAATTGGAGCAAACTAACTTGTCCAATGATTCACCAAGGTATCTGATGTGGACGGATGAAATTGGTAAAAGTCAAACCCACAAGCTCTCAATCTTATGTCCAGCAAGCTGACCACTGGACACTTTGGCTCCTGCTTCTATTATTCACCTCTTACTACATCGAGCCTATTCTACATCCCGGAGCCAAAAGAGGGATTTTTAAATGGAATAATAATGATATTGATCTATGCTCCCAAAACTGTGCTACCTAGAGACCAAGGGTAAAAGCTTGTAAACTACATCTGCATTTGTAAGACACAGATGTCCACACTGCATACCAAAATAAGTCCACATCCAAAAATTGAAAAATGTACATAAATTTGAAAAATGGCTACAATTACACAAATATCTACTCAGATATTCTACATATGGAAAAAACTAACCAAAGCCACAACAGATAACATCTGAATTTAATTGAGTAAGGGATGCTAGAAAAAATGTAAACCGAATGTTGTCCACAGATTCACACTCACAGACAAAACACCAGCTACACTCTGCATATAAAAAAATAGATTTAAATGCATGTTATTTTCCTTGCAAGGCTAAATCACAATCACTGAATTGAATAAAGCTCTTACAAAAATCATAACATCAACAGTATAACTACTGTCTTAGACCAAGTAGCAAAAAAAGACAGAAAACCAACATGTTTACTAAAATCCAACAAATAATTTATTTTCCATGATACAAAACAAAAACTTAAAAAAGAATTTAAATATTGGCAATTAAATCCCAAATTGTCCTAAAAATTCCAAAACAAGTCCAAAAGTACAGACTATTCTGAATAAATTCCAGTGGTGTTTCGAATGAAATCCAATGTTAAATTTGCTAAAGAACCAGTAGTCTGAAATAGTGCTGATGTGCTAAAATAATCCTAAAATGTGACCGAGTCTGAAATTCTTACTAAGCACTTTGTAATTCAAGTGAATAATTTGAATAAATCCTCTTAAACAGAACAGAACTAAAATTGATTCCTCTGAAGACTGATGTTAAGACAGGAATGAATAATTCCTGTATGAAAAACTAAGGCACAATAACAGTACCAGGATAATGGTCATTTTACTGACAAGTTCATAACAAGATCATATCAAGCTAACTTCTAGAAACTTCCAAAGTCAAATGACCACATAAGCATGCTTACCTCAAAGTAATAGACTTAATACATAATCAAAAATCATAGACAAGAATCAGCTATTGAAAATGGTGTTTATAAAAATAACATTAATCACATGGGCCCAACTCCAACTCTCATTTATGAACTAAGGTAAAATATACTTAAATATAACAGTAACGTCAAATTTTAATTTGATGACTATGACAATGTTTAAATATACACAACAATAATCGAGCCAAATTTTCATTTGTCACCTTGACAACACTTAAATACTCAGCTACTGCAGTTCTCCCATCCTGTGATAGTTTTCTTGCTACCTCATCACACACCCAGCAATGGACACCTCGACGCCCAGAATATACCCACAACAGGTGCTCAAACCCAAAGTCATCTGAAATAACATGTACACTGTACATAATATTCTTTTAGGAAACAAAGTAATCCCATTTTGTGATCACCCTTTTGACATTATAATAATGGGTGACCAGTTCCAATTTCTTAAAATGTCTAAACTTCAATCAAAATCTCAAGTTTTTTCCCTGATCATGATTTGCAAACATTGACAGGATAATTGCATTAAACTAAATTTTGAAACAAGCTGGTCATTACAATGTTTAACAATTAGTTACCAAGTCCCACCTCTCAATCGGCATTGGATAGCCAATCATATTCTTTTCGTAATGTGGAAGTTGGTGTTGGTATATTTTACGATGTATTTTGTAATAAGTGTGCATATAAACAATAATCAAAAACAAAAAGACTAAGTGATATACTTTATGCCACTCAGGTCCCCTCACTGAACCCATAGGGTCATATGAATAAGCAGACGTCACTGATCAAAGTAACAGGATTTGTGTTCTGCTCATAAGACTCTTGCATAAGACAAATAATGTAACATTTTGTAATCTTGATAAGAACTATATGGCATATTCTGTTATTCTTACCTCTAAGAGCTCTGTCTATAATTTTAATTGCAATCTGCATTAATGGCCAGCACTTCTCACAAATATCAGCACCCCTGGAGGAACAAAACATAGGAATAAAAAACCAAATTCCTATTTTTAACATTTCTTGACAAACTCCATGTCTCCTGTATATGCATCAACGCTGAAGACAAAGATTCTAAAAGCATAGGTGTATACTACAATTATAGAGAGTTCCACCTTTAAACATGCAAATTTGTTTGAAAAAAATGTTGGAAATCATGTTAGTTGAGAATCAGAATGTAGACAATGGTTGGGTCTCATGAAATATAAAAATTAAAAAGTAAAATGATACTGTTTCAAGCAGGACAGTTTTTAATGCCATCCCACTAGTGGATACAATGTGCCAACTAGGTTTAGGATATTATATTGCATATCTTTAGGCTGATAGCCTTTCCAAAATAAATGCAAATATGAAATACAAAATATAACAGTACAAGTGTGAAAATACTGTAAATTATTTATAAAACTAATATAGCAATTAGACACTGATATCAGTACCTAATGCTAATCTGATGTCTTGCTGATTTGAGCTGAAAAAGATCTGTGCTTTTCACCTGTTATATTTTGTCATCTTAATAAATTATAATAATAGCCATAAGTTATCAGTGACAAAACCTGACATTTAAGGAACACACTGCATCACAGATAAATTGGTTAATTACCCCTTTGTATAGCTTAAAGTTTGGTACTTTATCAATATGTTTGAATAAATATCAATGTCTTGAATTTAAAAATCAATAAGTATACATGTGATTTCCATCTGTAAACCCCAATATGTGTTAACTCCTGATTGTAAATTTTGACATTTTTGAACTAATATGATGTCCACTTTAAAGGAACGGCCATTGTAGGGCTGTACTTCTAAACACACACTTATTGGTCTCAACAGATCCTGGCCGTATAAAGCTACTGGTCACAAGATCTATTATAGATGATAACCACTCTGTACATTACAATCTTTCAATTTCCTTTTTCAGCTATTTCAATCCCCATCATTCAAGAAACCATAATCAATGGAATGTGAAAAAGTGACCTACCTTTTGCTAACCATAATTACAGATAGTTTGAGGTTTGTAAACAGGAAATCACTATCCATATTTAAATAGAAAGTTCAGTGGAATTTATTTTTCAAAGATCACTGCAATGCAACCTGAATGCACATAGTGGGTATAAGAGAACACATTCAGTCCCAAAATCAAGAAGTCATTTCTCCCACTTTTCAAAACTGACGAGAAAAGTATGCAACCTTCAGCATCTGATAAAATGACTATCAATTTATTCCAGTTTTAAGTTTTAGTAATAGTGGTTCTTGTTTTGTAACAGTTGTTGGTGCTAAAATTTAAAATATTTTTATAATTTTCTTTTATGAAAATAAAAAACTGATACTGCTGTCAGCGTGAAATTCTTAAAAAAAATACCTATAATATCTGATACTTTATGAGTCTTCTTACACATAATAAACATAAAATATGGTTTTTATCTAAATTTTGTAAAACATGAAGTATCATTTGGTTGAAACATGGATTTAGATCTTGTACTATTTAAGCACATGCACATGGCATGAGTAGGAGTTACTGTGATTGAGAAAAAAAATATAATCATCACACCTGTCAAAAATAACAAGACTTTGTCAGCAAGACAGTCCATTTTTTCCCATAAGTTACAGCAGTTTTCAGTAAGGTGTAACACAATACCATGTACTTCTATTGTCAAGCTGGGAAACATCCATTTAAAACTCAAGAAGTGTGAATCAAGACTGACACAGCGTCGGTAAACATTTATGTTCACCTAAAAGGTCTGTAAAGTAAACCTGGACCTTAAACACAACTGCAGTTCCAAATCTTACCAAGCTGAACGGCTTCTTGCTATCTCTCTCTCTACGACACAAAAACATAATTTCCAATACAGTAGTCTTCCTCTTATATGGCCACCCCTTCTGCACAGGGAAAGTGGCCTTATAAGCCGCTTGGCCTTTCAAGAGGGGGGCTCAATTTTTGGTGAAAAGTATATGTACGTAGTAAGAAAGCTTCATTTTGAAAGCATTTATTATCTTTGTTTAAAAGCAACATTAATTATTGAACGGTTCTTGTGCTATAATAGTTGACTTATTTCAACTGAATATGCATTTATAGTTCTTATTCTTGGTGTGATATGCAAAAGGGTGTTGTTGTCATGCACATTGCAAAACCATTCAAAAACGTCATTTAAATCTTGGTACATATACATTCTCTTTTCATTTACTCCATTTTTCCACTGCTGCTGAATAACTTCCTTATCGATTATGATGTTGTTTATTCGAGTCTTTTCAACATAAGATTGTTTTATTCGAGTCTTTTCTACCTAAAATTGTTTGACCAGCCCACCCATCCACCTAACCCGATGTTGTAGATTATAATAACCAACTTTTTTTTTTAAAAATCGTCTCTGTTTATGTGATGACATGTTAATGTTTGGTAATGATTTATTCCGATGTTGCTAATTGTATGTGATTTAATTATGCAGACAAACATTTGTTGAGAGTGGACCAAATGCTTTCTTCGTAAAGGAAGTGACAAGTGTGTTGTCATGTGATTTTTCGGTCTTTGTCTGGTTCCCTGTTCCTATTTTTAGACAATGCTGACTATTTGATCTTGACATTATGTCCAGTTATAATCATATCGATGTTGCAAATACAAGACTAATAAAACAATTTTTTCTGCATTTAAACAAGATGCCATGTATTTTAAAAGGCAGCGATTGTCACATGATTCATTAGTCGCAGTCTGGTACCCTATTAATAGTTTTTACATTTCTTGACACTGAGAAAAACGGCTTCAATTTTTACGCAGATTTGACCTGAACAATAGCACTTCTCAGCCGTTAGGATTTATAAACTTGACAATTATTACATCAATACTGCCACTTCTCAGCTGTCTTTACTATTAATAAGTATAATCTTAACAATAATCAGTGGCTAAACCAGACATCTTATGATACACACAGTAAGGATAATCGGATTACATGTACTTATCTTTCTTGTATGGATTAAAATTTGAGTCTTTCTCTGCTTTATGGAATAAATGTGGCTTCTCGTGAGGTGTAAATGATATAATATTAACCTTAGTGGTACATGTACTTTATTCAAAACTTCTTTCAAGAACGAAAACCTGACATCGGGAAACAGAAATCGGATTACTTAACACATGCTAAGAATAAAATTGGGTCTAGAAAAATATTACAAAATAAAATGCGACCGATTGTGAGGGGTAAATTATATATTGTTGCACAAATATGCTGGCCGAGTTAGCTGGGTGGCCTTTCATGAGGGGTAATTTTGAACTCAAATTCATTGGTGCATTCAGATTCTGGCCATAAGGAGTGGGTGGCCGCTGGTGAGAGGGGCCGTTCAAGAGGGGGACTACTGTACTTTGTCTGTTACAGCAATATGCCTTTATATCTAACACTGATACCACATATAAAAATAATACAACTTTAACTGTCATCAACATACGAACAGCATCTTCGCACATCATCATAATCCGTCATGTCAATGTCAAAGACCAGTTCCTTTTCCTGGGCCTGAAATGCTGCGGCTTTAATCGTCTTGTGATCCTTGGGCTGCAATAGAAAATGTATCCTTGAATTAAATGAAAATCTTAAAAGACACCACTTTGTAAAGGGCAATAGAAACATTGAATTAAAGTTAAATTAAACTCATCTCAAATGACAGTTCTTTGAAAAGGGCAATATCTAACAGTATTCTTTAATTAAAGTGAAACTTGTCTTAGTGGACACCTCCTTAAAGTGTAAGGGGCATATGTTCATCACAGAAAAAATTAACAAGTCCCTTAACTTATTATCCTGTGTGTATGTATGTATGTATGTATATATGTGTATGTGTGTATGTATGTATGTATGTATGTATGTATGTATGTATGTATGTATGTATGTATGTATGTATGTATGTATGTATTTATGTATGTATGTATGTATATAAGTATGTATATATATATAAAGGACAAAGTTATGTATTTCCTTTAGAGCCTGTTCCAAGCTTGTTTTATTTTTAATAATAAATCTGAAAGCTATGCATGTACAGGGTTTAATGGCATATCAACCCAATCCTGGCTATATAACTTATTACACAACAATGATATAGATTTATCTCCTTTGAACTTTATAATCCATGATCATTTAAAAAAAAATGATCCATCATCAACCAAACATGCATTTTCCATTGTTGTATCAAACAATAAAGTCAAGACTCGCAATGTTTCATCCACCATTTGCATTAAGTGATTTACCCAGAATGATGCCTACCCTATGCTTTGAGAAGTTCAAGCAAAAAGACTTGGTAACACCAAGGGTATCCAAATAAACATAATGTGAGATAAAGTAAGGATCAAGCAAAAAGACTTGGTAACACCAAGGGTATCCAAATGTGTAATAAAGTAAGGTTCAGTTTTCCATCATAATTAAATACTGTAGCATCATTAATTTGTACAGTCCTGCATACTTATACCAACTAGCTGCCTACATCAACAAAAAAAAGTCCTGGTCTTTTTGATTCTTGTAATTACCAGATTTGTCCTGCTTATGTTAACCTCAACATCAAATATAACTGTATATGTCCAATGAAGCTCAGTCCTAACTTAAATTCTGTTTTCTTATTATTTATGCCTACAATCTGCCAGTTCCCACTCATACTTTGCTCTACAATGCTGTTGTCAGGATTTACTACTACTGTCAAATTAACAAATGGGTCTATGATTTGATCCTTGTAAGTGGGGTTATTTTTATATTTTTTACTACTTGTGCACCCTTCAGCAAAACTAAATGGCAATTTTCTTTCTATAAAACAATGCTCTCTATATCAATTTAAGTCAGCATTAAACTTTTATAAAAGCAATGAAATCTAATTGAGGGTTGCAATTTCCAAAGTTGGAGATGACTTAAATGTATTTATTGTGGAATACAAGTTTTTTTTTCTGCAGGAAAAAATAACCTTTGTGCTTATGATGGCTACCAACAGCACAAAATGCAAATTAAATTTACAATCTCTTGAAATCACAACATTCATGGCTAAAACAGAAGCTTGTGTTAATATCAGAAGATCATTATCCCCATCCAAGCCTGTTTTTCCAAAAGCATTTAATTTTAATTAAACTTTTTCTTTAATTAACTGATTATGCTACAGATAATCTTAATTACATGTATTACTGTTTGTATATTACTTGTGCTTAATTATATCAAAACCTCTTTTTGACAAGCTATTTCCCTACTAGTAGCCTCTAGGAGCCTCTTTCCCTTCAGCAGCCTTATGTTTGTTGACACAGGCAGCCCAAAATGTAAGCCAATTAAAGCATGTAAATAACAAAGTAAACAGCCATGCTATGTGCCAGGGGCAACAATGCATAATGTAGTTAACTATTTAATGACATGTCTTGGATGACATGGAATTTACAATACATAAAAGGAGCATTCAAACAAATTTTCCTTAAAATGAAAGAATAATAAATGATACATGTATATAAAAAACAGATTTAATACTTATTCCAATCAACACATTAATGAAAATGTTAATAAATCTTAAATCCCAGTGAAAGCACATCTCATTTTATCCATCCCAATGAAAGAGTCTATAAAATATTTGTAAAAATGCTGCTGCTTGAAGCACAATTACAAATTTAAACACTCTGGATATATACTGTTTGAAGCACAATTACTGATGAAACACTGTATATACACTACTTGAGGCATGATTACTAATGAAAAACTATATACACTACCTGAAGCACAATTACTAATGAAACATGTATATACACTATCTGAAGCATGATTACTAATGAACACTATATGATTTCACGTTGAACACTGCTTAAAGTACAATTAATAATCAAACACTATATACACTGTTTTAAGTACAATTACTAATGAAACACTACATATATACACTGCTTGAAGCACAATTAACATTATGCACTAGTTGGAATAGAGTATTAAAGCTCATACTTCAATAATTTTCAGACAAAATTAATGAATCAACATTGTCAATCAAGTCTGGTAGATGCAAATGTTTGTCAGGTAAATAATAAAGAAATTGCTGAATTAAATGTGTCCAGCTTTCTCAAAAAACATTCCCATTGTTTTTCAATTTCGTTAGCATCTTTGAACATTTGTGGGCCCCGAAAGCATCAAATGCTGATATTGTTTGCAAGCTGCATTTAACAAGGATCAACAAATCAATGAATAACCTTTTTAAGTTATTTTTCATACTTTTAAGAAGAAAAATTTATTCTATGTACAATACATGCAAATAAATTGCACAAGCCACACCATGATTGTTTTTAATTAAAATTAGACAATCTCTTCCCAAAAAGGATAATATAATTTGTACATGTCACTTTTGTACTTTAAAAAAAACAAAAATTTTCACGTATAAGAAAAATACATGAGATAGCTCTGCCTATCAATTCATCATCGGACAAATTTTTTGCTATGCTAATGAGGAGACCATGTAAGCTCTCCTCTAGCAATTTATCACCGAGATAATTTCTTTCAAATTTCCAAAAATTGGACAACTAAATTTACAACTTCAATAATATAGTACATTTGTAAAAATACTGTACATTAGGCAGGGTTCCTGCAGACTTAGCAAAAACAAATTCCATGACTTTTCCAAAACTTTTCCAGGGCCATTTCATAAAACTCAAGGACCACACTCTCTTGCATTGACAAGTAAATGAATATAAAAAATGACATCTTTTAATCTAAAATAACAAATAAGTTAACAACAAATATTTTTAATATGTACATTTTAAATTTACCTGGGCTAGCATACTTTGACTTTATGTGGTAATTCATGTCATAATCCAATGATCAATGTAATTTGTATTTAAAAGAAAAAAGGAAAATTCTATGTAGTCTTTGTATGTGTTCCTATTTACAATATTAACAAAACACATTACTTTCCAGTTGCTTTCTTTTATTTAGTGAACTACACCAGAAATCATGTGATACTTCCATAATGGGAACTTACTCGTTATATGAATTGAAACCATTTACATGTATTGATTGTAATTTTATCATTTATTCAGTTCTCTGTGCTCTATGAAATTTGAAGTAAGCAATTTCTTTAACTTCATTGTCACAAATTCCATGACTTTTCCAAAACTTTGCAAGGTTTTGATAAATTCCATAACTTTTCAAGGCCCTTGAAATTTATTTTTTAAATTCCAAAACTTTTCCAGGATTCCATGACCTGCAGGAACCCTGATTAGGGTTTCTACTAAAGTATAATCTGCAATAATTTCTTTTGCAGTTGAAATGACATAGAAGTCACTTTCAGCTGTTATTTAATGCTTATAACTGTCTCCAAGAAAAGGCTAGATCATCTTGACCTATCTGCACCAACATCAACCTTGTAGCATCACCACATGCCAAATGTGAATCCTCAAACACAGCTGCCTGTCCTAAATTTTGTTTTAAATGCATACACCTGCTTAACCAATCAGTAAGTAAAATTTTCTAACATGACCTTTCATGATGTATGAAACTGAAGTTTCTCTTTTGATAAAACTGGCACCTCAATGTATAGAAAGCTCACATTACACCTTCACTAATCTGGGTTCCACCATGTTAACCCTACCAACATCTTGGCAGATTGATCATATATGTCAGTGCTTCTGGTCTGCGAATTTCCTTGGATGCAATGGCAGGCTATTTTCCAATGAAAATCAAGTCATTCAAATCTGAAGACTGTTCCTACATGATTGCAACAAGGGGAGTACACAAAAGGAATGAACTCATACCTAATCAACTTTCTACTGTCTGTCCAACTGGAATGAATTCATACATAATTTTCTACTGTCTGTCCAACTGGAATGAATTCATACATAATTTTCTACTGTCTGTCCAACTGGAATGAATTCATACACGTATTTTCTACTGTCTATCCAACTGGAATGAATTCATACATAATTTTCTACTGTCTGTTCAACTGGAATGAATTCATACACGTATTTTCTACTGTCTATCCAACTGGAATGAATTCATACATAATTTTCTACTGTCTGTTCAACTGGAATGAATTCATACTTAATTTGCTACTGTCTGTCCAACTGGAATGAATTCATACATAATTTTCTACTGTCTGTCCAACTGGAATGAATTCATACTTAATTTGCTACTGTCTGTCCAACTGGAATGAATTCATACTTAATTTGCTACTGTCTGTTCAACTGGAATGAATTCATACTTAATTTGCTACTGTCTGTCCAACTGGAATGAATTCATACATAATTTTCTACTGTCTGTCCAACTGGAATGAATTCATACATAATTTTCTACTGTCTGTCCATGTCTGTACAAAAACTAACTCAGATACATCTGTATGATATCATACTTTGGATGTACAATGTATTCTTTTGAAGTCAATGTGCCTCCAACATTTTCTGCCCATGTACAATGCACAGGCTACTGGTTAGATGGCATTATATAATATGGCAGACAACACATGACATCCAACAGATGTCACTAGAACAAAGGACTGAAATATCTGATTGATCTGCTGTGATGTAAATAGGGTTGACACACTGGATCCTTGTCTAACGAAGATGACATGTTGATTACATTTTTGTTTCTGTGTACTTGTCCAAAATGAAGTTTCAGCGCAGGCAGCCACAGAGATAGCAGCATACGTGATTGTCACCTGACTTGTAATAATGATATTGTTGATTAAATTACCCTATGTGTGAATATTGCACCAATATCAATCTTGTAGGGACATCTTTTTTGAATTTCCTTCTCAAGGTCTTGCTGATCAGAGAAGGACTGGTATCGAATGTACACATCATCTTTCAGGGTGAAGGAGAACTCACGATGGGTGAAGTAATTCTTAAAGACTGCAAGAGAATACAAGCAATGGTCAAATATACATCTTATCTTTTGATTAATTATCAATTCAGCAGTATCTACTGCTACATATATCATTATTGAAACAAGAACCAGATGTCTTGGAAATGCCTAAATATGCAAATATATCCACAATTTTTTTTTTATTTTTGACGCAGAAAATCACCCACACAGGAGTCCTCCATACGCATGTTTTTGTTGCAAGGAGGAAACTTTTGCAACAAAATAAAATATGTTCTAATAAATATGAAAACAGAAGAAATGCTTTTATTTTAATTTGTTGCTGACCTTTTTGATCAAAGGTCTCAACCCACATTGGTACACACCATACAAGACCATTATTTGGGTAGAAAGATGTAGCACTTAAACAAAAATAACATGCAAATCATCTTACATTGTAGAACTAGTCCTATAATGTAAGCCCCATCACCAAGATATTTTGCTTCTGGATGGGTGATGGGTCTTACTGCCTAATGACACTGGGAAGCATGTTTTGATGTCAATTAACAGTGCATCGAAAAACAAATTTTCAGGAATATCACACAACTGGCAGCAAATAACGATGACTTTCTCCAGTGTAAATTTACAATGTTTTTGTCAGCCTTAACTTACCCTGATGTCTTTTTTGCATTACATTCTAATTCCTACCAAAGAAATGGACCTGTTTTCAAGTTATGCTGGCCTACATTTCAGCTGACTGAAAAATGATGAAAGCCAGGAATGCCAAAATTGGGTTAGGATGAAATATTCATTAACCAAACAGATAACTACCGTCGCATTGCAAATTCAAATGTATGTCAACGCACAGAAGTCACGTTACATGAAAATGCGTCCATTTGCCAGAATCATATTTTGATTCCACCAGGATAAAGACAGTAGGGTATGTATATTAATTACACAATAATTAGTGGATAAGTGTCGATATATTCCTGACACTTTGACTACTCGTTCCGATGTCAACGACATCGGAACTAGCTATGTACAGCCATTTTTAGGGTAGTAAGACATAGTACCAAAACAAAAACGTGCTTGCTGTCTTATATTGTAGGAATACCTTTTCAGGTTAATTGCAACCACCGTTTCAGGCCAAAGCACAATGCACCACGCTATTGGTTATTTGGCATTACATACTAAGAGTGGTAGCACATAAACAGACAGCACCAATATAGTTGTTCGATTCGCCAAGGTTTAAATAGGGTTATTCTTATTGGAACCTTGGCTAGCGAAGTTCACTCCTTTTGGGATTTAGAAATGAAAACAGCCTTTAGTTGTGACCTCACCCCCTCCATAGTTAAGCCATCGATAATATGGGCTGTATGGAAATAGTCTTTTATAATAGATCGGCAACAAATCAGGCAAACTTGACGCATCATATGAATTCTTCCCATCGGTCATCTTTTCTGTCGGACTTAAAAATAATTGGCGCCAATCGGAGCCGGATATCACTGTTAAGGATCCAAGGTAACAGGTCAAAGGGACCGATACGGAAAAGGCCCGGATTACAAAGGTCAGGTCCGGAAAGACCAGTAATAGGTCAAAAACAATTGTTTCAAAGATGGAAAAAGAAGAAGAAAAACAAGAACAAGAACAACAAAGAGAAGAAGAAGCAGGAGGAGGACATGACAGCTTTTCTACAATACCCGTATCTATTCACTTCTAAGTTACATACATTTTTACATATTATTCCTAAAAAGAAATTGGGCTGCAAAAAGTGAACTACAGGCCAGTGGGGATTAAAAATCAAAATTCAATTAAACCACTGATAGCAAACATCGGACCTTTACAGATTATACAGATTGCAGAACCAGTAGCAGCGATGGCGAACAGACAACTGTAATGGTCAGAGTGATAAATTCGCGATTACCAACATATAAAGCTATCTATGGGGGTGGACTCAGTGGTGCTGTTCACTGTCTATTCAAAAAGATAGCTCCAGAAACAATACCAATTGCAACGCAACTTGGAATGAAATCTATTGACGTTGTTCGTGATAACGGTATTGGTACTGTTGGTGATGATGCTAAACATTCTCAGCAATCAAGGATAGACTAGCACAATTAATATGCAGACCGCATACGGTCCGAACTCAGCCAGTAAAATTGTCCAGCACTGAAATTATGCCTGCAAATTTTAATAAAATAATAAATCAAGCTGCAAATAAAAACTAGCAGAGTTGGATGGAATACCAATATCAGAAAAAGAAAAATATATGACTGCTAGTCTGATAGCAGAAAGTGGTCTTTGAAACAGACGATTTAGAATATAAATAATTTTCAAGTGTATCTGATCCCGCATTTGACATGGATGAGCAAGTCGGCAAAGATGAATCGGTTCATGATTGTCAATATTATTTGTATTATGCACGAGAGCCGAATCACCTTGGAAGCACTGAGATACAAGTTCAGGATACAAGCAAATATTTGTTACCCACTGAAGCATTTATTGCAGAAGGTGAAATTCTAAAACACATGATACAGAATATGGAGTTGGTGTTAAAGCTGGTTTCGTTAATAATGGAATCATGGAATTGTTTAACAGTGGCATGTATAGCATCGACGGAAGAAACATTGAATCATACCTGGAAAATGTCGACGTTGCCACGACGATATTGGATCTAGCAAGATATTTCAATGATTATTCAAGATCACCTGGTCCGTTAGTGATATTTGGCAGGGATACTTCTGACATCCCTGACGACCAAGAAATTTAGCCAACAACGCTGACGATGATCTGTGGCCAGTGGTTAATGATGCTAATCTAGATTTCAAAGCACGTCAATCAATGCTAAAGGATGGAATTAGAAGATATAGTTGTGTAAATCCATTTTTACATATTTTTTGGCTTTTGCAGAAATGTCAGAAAGATCATTTTCAGAGCCAAGCATACAGTTATACTTCTAAGAAAAGCTACCGACAATGGTGCAGTCTCGCGCCCTGTTGGTGATGATGGTAAATTAATACTGGCAAAACTATTATTGTTGATACCAACAATTATACCGTCATTGACCGAAGAATAATGGCTGATCTCTTTTATTGATTCAGGTGGTAAATCAACGTCGCCGTGGTTGATGATGACAGCAAATAGGGTTCAGTGTACCACTAATGTTTTTTTCGCAAGGCAGATAGCATTACAGCAAGATGTCACTGCACCGGGACCTATATTTATTGCTTTTCAAAATAACGAACGAGTAAGCTCACAATTACGCAATGATATTTGACGACCATAGTATTGCTGAAGTTTCATTAAAAGTAAACGGGCATCAAGAATCAGCTGATGACATTCATGATCAAAATGTCAGTTATGGTCTACAAATATTACAGCTGGATTTTACAACGCTGTATCCAATCTATAATTTTTCGCTAGACCTATTCCATTTGTTTATGCAATCTGTTGTTGATATACACTTTCGAGCTCGTGTGGCAAGTGAAACTATTGCTAATTACAGAGCAATTGCTTTTATATTCTTAAACAAAGCAATGCTGCTTGAAGGTGCTGGTGTACAAATACGTCATTGATGCACCAGTAGAAAACATAATTGGATCGCTTGCGATCCCAAGTGCACGATCAGTAATTAAATCACCTATGATAATTATAAGGTCATCTCATCATTTTAATGTTACACTGACTCCTGGTCAGATTAAAAAGCTACAATCAGCATTAGAAAAGAAATCTGGAATAAAAAATATTGCTGAAATCAGCAGCGTTCCAAGGTCCAAATAAAATATCCCTGTTAGAACCTAAAAATCAAGAACTTCAATGACGCCAAATGATCAGCGACCGGTGATACATTAATCTTTCGATGGGCGTCATTAACGACACTGCCAAGACGGGTGGTGTATTTCCACTTTTTTCAGCAATAACAAAGTTGATATCCGTTATAGCCTCAGCTGTTGCAAAAGCAGCTGCACTTGATGCTATTGGAACTGCCGCTGTGATAGCATTAAAGAAAGAAACAGGCCACGGAATAAAGACTTCCCAAAAAAGAGTTGGGTATAAGACTGCCAGGACCTACAATAGTGCGATAGGGGTCTGGGTCTGTCTGCCCGAAGCATGTCGATAAACATACGGTGTGTTGGGCTTCCCATGTCCAGTTATGATTTTGTTGATGCCGGTAAGGAATTAAATATAAAAAACTTTAGAGGAGTTTTTAATCGTGATTAATTACAAAAACTACCAAACCGTGTTGAAACCGATATTATTAATCAGGGTGAAAGTCCTGGTTAAGACGCTCACTAATTTACATACTCGGCTGATCCACGTGTAGTTGTTTATTTTGATTCGAATGCACTGGCACAGCCGAAAGAATTTTTAAGGCATGTTGACGGAATGCATATCACTCCGATCTGGTATTCAACATTACCAACAAACATTAACTGATCCGCCAATATATGGCCGTGAAGGACTCTCTGTGCTCGCCGCTGTGTTAAAGGTCTCTAACACCGCCGCATAACGTCTTCCACAATATACAAGTGGTCGTTTTAAAGAGATTAAGAGTTTTATAATGGTATGTATTTTTGGAAGATCTTCTGCGAGTCTCCATCATGGCAAGCCTCAAGGTGACTTCTCCAAATATGCAACCATTAACGAGGTCAACGATGAGCTCGCTGATCTTTTGCGTATAGCAGTTGTGGGCCAAACAAAATAAAGTTTTTTTTAGGATCAGCAAAGACGGTTAAATATGAGCATTACCCCGTTGACAGATATTATTATGCGGGTTCCAAATTCAACCAAAGATCACTTAGTGGTGTTTGCTAAAAGAAAATGTAAAATTAATATAAAAATCTCAGAGGAATCAGTTTTAGCACTCGTGGGAGAAATTACTGGACGAATCAGACGCTGACGTTTCAACATAAAATACGTGGAAATCAATGGCACCACGATCAGAATGATGAGTCATGAGTCAAAACATGATGAGATGAGTCAAAACATTGCTATACCTGCTGATGCAATAACTGGCAATCTCAATGTGAACGGAAATATCATTCAGGAAGAAATACATCAACAATAAGAACATTTCGATGATTACCTCGTTATTGATAATCAATGATCGAATGGCCAAATTTAGATCTGAATAGGCAAAAAATGTAACCGCGTTTGCAAATTTTTGTAGAAACACAAATAGAACTATTAATGGATTTTTTTTTTGAAGTTTAGCAGTCATCGACATTAAGGTATCTGAAATCAAAAAGATTACCGATGGTGTTGTTTATACAGTAGTGTTTGAATCAGAATTATGGACACCACTTAATAAATCCAGTCAAATATACCACTGAGGTTACTGGTGTGTATAGATTTTAAGTACTAGGCATTACAACATTTGCAATATCTATCAAAATAACACGCTATTATCCAGTAAAGGGATCTTCTGGATCTATGTTAGTGATACTGGATAAGAACGACGAGGAAACATTCGTGATGGAACCCGAAGAAAAAGGCTTCCGCGTATTGTACTGTTGGTGCCTTGAATTCGTCGCTAAGCTACCACCAACTTAAAATTTAGCAATTTATAGAATGCACCAATTATCAGTAACCCCAACTGAAGTTTCGTCGTTCAAATACAAGCAAGCGTGTTTGTGGCATGCCCAGCTGCTGAAAAATACCATTGATGCATATACAGGAAAAATACCGTAGACGTATTGTTGTTACTGACATAACTGCACATTCTGCATCCGCCGTAGTCGTTGAAACAGCAACTATATTTGGATCATTATTAGCCACATACATAATAGCACCAGTAATACGAATTTGTGCTGAAGTTATAACCGGTGTTGCTGGTAATCTTAATATCTTCGCAAAAAGCTATCTACGTGCGCGGATGATAAATTACACGAATATACAACGTTTCTATCAGTGGCAAAACAAGCACACGCCAAATTATCATTGCTGATATCATCAGGTCTCAATGATGGAATAATATCAGATCAGGAATTCGAAGAAATGATTAAGATTTACTATGATGCAGCTGGAAACCAGCCCCTTGCCTGTCTAGGAATAGAAACCTCATTGTCTCCAACAACGACGGTGATTTAGATTGCTGATTTAAATAAAAACATCGCATGGTCAATCACAGAGATTGCTAGAATACATCATCACTATTACAACTCCACCAACAATAGCAATGATATCAGCAAAGTCAGAAAAACATGAGTTTGACGTTAGCTTTCCAAAAGCAATTTCAATCAAAGAAATATGTCTATTAAAATTGCGAGTATAAGACAGTAGGCTACATATCAGAGCAACGTTATTCGTTGGGTTTGCAAGCAAATAATTCACTGATGGAATACCAGACTGGAATGTTGCGAGTATACCTTCGGGGAGTTATAAAATCGAACAGATCAACAACCAGTTGCAGCGCAGAATTACAACTATCAAAGAAAAAGACTCCAACATCGCTATCACGGCTCGTGAGCCAACGTTATCAGCTGCCATTGAAATATTAAAGTCTGGCATCAGCTTCGAATAATATCAGTCATCGATTAGAACTTTGTTACGATGGCCAAAGATAACACCTAACGATCATCAAGCTCCACCACGCCCTCAACGATCTGATTGTGTGTCAGAAAAGAATGTGTATTGGAAAAGTATCCCAGATTATCATGAGAGTTCTAGGCTGTAGAGGGCAGTAGCAATAAAAGCTGACAATCCTATCGTTGTTACTGGATTTAAACTCACTCGGAACTTCATTGGAAAGAAATGAAAATATATCGGCTCCAGATGGCCGTATACAGAAGATACTATCAAAGTATTATTCCATATAACTAATTGCGAGAACAAACTAATGAAATGCAAACCAGTCATCTCCTATATATGCAAGTATCCCGGCGTAGATTACCTAAAAGAAGAAATTATCAAGAAAATAGAATACCTGAACCACGTGGTATTGAACCTAGAGACTGCTCATAAACGTATTATGAAGGAGGTGGTTGAATCCCGAGGTGAATATAATTTTGCATCATAGTGACAATAGACAAACATATAAACAAATATTCTTGACAAATATTCGATCACTGGAATATTCAATGTTTAAATTAACCGGATTTAACACCGACGAGCTAAAAACAATGTCAATGACTGTGATGTGTCGAATTTTGAAAACTCTTAGAAGCATTGGTTAAAGGAATTAATTGTATCAAAGTCAACTTAATTAATGTAGAATGGGCTGGAGATAAATGATTATTTTAATTTCATTTCTGAACGTCAAATTGGAATTCGTTCCAACAGACGTAACTTGACCGAGTCATATGCTATGGTACAAGGGAATGACATAAGACCCTTCCCCAAAATGGACCGGTTAAAGGAGGAAGCTTGCCATAAGTGGTTGTTCAAAGGAACGTTAATTACGGCATGATCAGTTGTTCTCTTGTCAATCCAAAAGTTCTACGGAACAAATTTAGGAAACGGTCTACTCCGATTGGTTAATATGGATGTAGGAGCGTAATTCTGTAAGAAATTAAAGGTTTTACTTTATGAGAATTCTTCAGTTTTCAATCTTTCTTGTGAAAAGTTAGACCGGACTCCGGGAGCGTGAAAGACGTTATCTCGTGATTTGGCAGTAAAGCGTGAGAGTTGTCTCAGCGAGTAGACAAACTCTACCTTCGAATTTGTAGAAAGTACGTTTTCGTTATTGAATAAGGGGGCTAATAGTTGTCTCAGTTAGGAGATGGACTATACTTGAGGTTTGTGGAAACTTAAAGGAAACGGCAAAAGGTACACAATCTTAGTTTTCCGATTTTAATATGTTATTTCATTTGTTGATCTATTTGCAAATGTATTCTTGATATGATTGATGTATGTATGTATGATTTCATTTTGCAGGATTTTAATGAAATGCTAGTCACGACATTTTATTCTTTGATTTTCTAATTATCAATTCATTTGGAGAATTGGCAAGATTGAACGTAATTAAAATTTCATTAGATTAGTTGACAAGGTTGCATGTAATTAAATCTTTAATGCATAGGAGTGATTATTAATTTTCATGAATTAAGCATAAGGAATGATGGGTAATGTTTCATAGTTTTATGGAATAATTCTGTCTAGTATGAGTATGACATAATATTACATGTATATCCATATACTTGTTTGTAATATTTAATTGATCACTTAAGTGTATATCGATATGCTAGTTTGTAATATTTAATTGGTCAAGTAAACTATTTTAGAATAGTTAGATCTGAGAGTCTAAGCCATATGTAACTTAACACTGCTAGATTGGTAGAGTAAGAAGTCAAGGGGGGTACATACGGGTTCATACGGGAGCCGAGTAGAATTTAATTGACCACCTTAGCGTGACCCGAATTAAGGTCAGGGCAAGCATTGACCGACTATGTAAATAGAGAGTTAACTTTCATGCGGCAGAATTTATGCCTTTTGTTTTCTGAGCCGAATTAATGTAAAATACAGATATACTTGGGAATGTGACCTATTGTCTATTGCGAGACATTTTATTTATTGAAGGAAACCGCTTTCCTGGATTCAGCTGAGAAATCCCTGAACCAATCACAGGACCAGAGCAATTTCTAAGCCGAAATCTAAGTCCAGAGACGATTGCTAAATCAGAGTTCGACGGACAAGAGTCCAAGACCAAACAGCTAGACAAAGATCGGCAGAACAGGGACGAACGGAAGTCTTGATGTCTGCATAAAATAGGTGAAGTCTCTCGTCGTTGCACTCAAAGGTCACATCTCGTTGGCAATGAAGATAGAATATTAACGTTGAAAGTAATTTTAGCATTTAAAGAAATTTGTATTGTCTTTTTATTTGAGTGCATGTTAGTATAATTTTCCTTCTTTGTAACCAAGTAATTGATTTCTTTTCATTTTAAATTCTGTTTATAAACTGATTAAATTTTATATTTGTTCATTGAAAGGGGGCTCGTTGTGTTTATTTCTTCAATATGATCTGCATTCTTCTTTCTATCTATCCACACTGGGTAAATTACACCGCGGAGGTCATTCCCTAGCAACGAACCGTAGTGAAAGAGGTTGGTGTTTTGAACGCCGCCAATTTATCACACTGACATTATCAGTTAATACTATTCCCAAAAGGTTGGTGCATGGAGAATGATATCACCACTGACTATTTTACAACATAACAGTGATCGATACGGCAGTGGTCGTCGTGTATTACCAGGTGGTGTCGATATCACATCAACGATCGCAGTTAATCAGGCGTGTGATGCGATCGATGGCAGCTACCAGACCCAGTATAAGTTTTTAGCACAAGAACGACCTCAATTTTGATGGTATCAACTTTCCAGTAGCAGAAAATCTTATACCAAAGTTTGAAAAAAATAACGGTACCTCAGTAAAAAAATTCGGACTAGATGATAAAGAAAACGTTTATGGCACATTTATCTCAAACATTGCTTCATAAAAGACAATAAATTTATTGTATTATTGGGAACATTACTGACGGATAAAAAAAAACTTTAACGGCTTCAATGGCGGGCAGTACAGGAAATATAAAAATATGAAATATTTCTGTTATAGATTTCTGCACGGCTTTTCTAGCGATATTCAAAAACATAACTATACCCATCGAAAAAGAAAAAAATATTGAAATTTGAAAATTATAACCATAAACTGAATATTTCTTTTCTTATTTACACTGATTTCGAGTGTCTACTCGTTCCTGTGGTTGGAGCTGAAAATGATCCGTATAAATCCAGTGCCAGAAAAATACAACAGCATTTCCCTGCGTAGTAGCTTATAAAGTATTTTGTTGCGCCAGCGATAAATTTTCATCTCCAATAAAGTTCTATAGAGGTGAAGATCTTGCAGTGTGGTTATTAAAAATTTAATAGACTATGCTGATACAATATCTAACAGATTACTTGAAACAGCTGCATTGAGAATAACTTCTAAACAACAACTTGTCTTTGATGAGGCAGTTAATTGTTATATTTGTGAAAAGTTGTTGGTGGACTCCAACTAAGTTCGTGATAAGGTGTGAGATCATTATCATCTAACTGGCCAATACCATGGAGCAGCTCATAACAATTCGAAATTTCTTGCTCCAGATTTTATTCCTGTAGTAGTTTAACATAACTTTCGTAGCTACAACATTCATTTCATTGTAGAAGCTTTTTTGCTGATAAAAACATTAAAGCTAAACTAAAAGTAAATAACGTAATAAAATGGATTCCGAAAAAGATTGAAAAGTATATGTCGGTGACGCCCGGAAAATTACGCTTTATTGATAGTATAAAATTTACGGCAGCATCATTGGATGAGCTCGTTAAAGGTTGTAGTAATTTCGATAACTTAAAGAGTTGCTTTGGTGAAAACTATGTTGATCTGACAAAAAAGATATCTTCCCATACGAGTATCTTCACGATTGGAGCAGATTTAATGAAACGTCTCTACCTGTCATAGATAAATTTTACTCGCAGCTCGAAAATGAAAACATTGCAGACGACGAGTATAAATATGCACATGATATGTGGAATAAATTTGGTTGTAATATTGTGGTGATTATCAGAATTTATTTCTAAAAGCAGGTATTATTGCTAGCATATGTGTTCGAGAATTTTCGTCAAGTTAGTCATGCAAATTTCGGATTAGACCTCTGTTGGTAATATTCTGCTACAGGGCTATCCTGAGACACTCTAGTAAAAACGAGCAAAATAGAACTAGATCTTTTAACAGATGTCGATATGTTTAACTTTATTGAAAAAGGCATCAGAGGCAGTTTTATCGTTATAAAAAATATTAAGTATCTAATAACAAATATTTTAAAAGTTTTAACAAAAATCTTCCGTCGAGTTGCATTATTTATCTGGACTGTGTGAAATTTTATGGGTGGGTTTTCTCACAGCCAATGCCTTGCGGTTGGTTTCATTGGATAACTCCAAATTAATTTCTTAGACAAACTGAGAAACAAATATTCCAAAAGATATTTCATATTTTGTTAAAGGTGATCTAGATTATACGAGGTCGTTACATGATCTACATAACGACTATCCGTTTTGCGCAGAGTCAATGACGATTTATTATAGTTTATTATCGCCTGAACAACAAGCAATGACAACGGCAAAAAAATCGATTGTTAATAAGTTAGTTCCAAATTTGTTAGATAAAAGACATTACGTTATGCATTACAAAAATTTAAAGCAAGCAGCAGATGCTGGACTAATTCTAAGAAAAGTCCATCACGTGTTAAAGTTTAATCAGTCGCGGTGAATGGCAGATTATATTGACTTAAATACGAAACGTCGTGCTATGACTAAAACTAAATTTGAGAAATACTTTTTTTAAGGTAATGAACAACTCGTGTTTGGTAAGGCGATGTAAAATATTGGCAAATGAGCTAATATTGAGATTTTTTAATGACATTAAACAGATAAATAAATTAGTTACTGATGATGGCATGAAAATATATGAAAATCCTGCTGCAATACAACGACGAAAGACAAGTTTTAAGGTAGAAAAAAAACGATTTATGTTGGTGCAGCAGTACTTGATATATTAATGTGGCTGATGTACGATTTTCAATACGACTTTACCGAATAGCAATGGCTAGATTCGAAGTTACTATTTACTGATACAGACTCGTTAGTTTATAATATAAAATGAGAAAATTTCTATCAGGATATTTACAATAATAAAAATTAATTTGATTTATCAGGATATCCAACATTTAGTGATTTTCATTATAATTCGAACAAGAAAGTCATTGGAAAAATGAAAGATGAATTTATGTAAGTAATATTGTCTGAACATCAGAAATAATGTTTGAAATTTTAACATAAGTCGATGGAGTTAATATCAAAGTGAAAAAGTAATAGCCAATAACCAGCAATTATCAAATTAATTTAATGATGAAATTTCAGGTATTTGTTTTAATAAATTGGACAGAATCAAAGTCTTCCTGATCAGAACAGACAATAGCAAATATTTTCCAAAGTTCTATCGAGACAATATCACAAAATTAAAAACTGTAATTTTGCTATAAATATGCTAAGCACACATCATATTATCTTGAGACAGTATAACAGAGAACAATTGATACAGTTATTGATTTTTTAGTATGTCGCCTAGCAACCGCAGAAAAGGCCGGCATTACTAGATCGCTTCAATGTATTACGAAATTGAAGTATTTTACAGTAGTGTTATTTTATTCAGAAATCTAAACTCTAACCCTAATAAATGATTTTTTGTAGAGCCTAGCAAACGTCTATAGCAAGCGTCTAATGGATGGAGACATAATTAACATAAAATGATTGGCCCATATATACACACATTATAGACCACTCGAATGTATTTTGAAATTGAAGTATTTAACAATAAATGTGATTTTATTCAGAAATCCATACTCTAGGTTATAGGTGCCTGTCTTTATTAGATAACTAGATTATAACTTTCTCAACATATATATGCAACCGAACATTCTAGCTCAGTGTTATAACGTTGGATTCTCGTACGGATGCCCTGAGTTCAATTCCCATCGCGAATACAATTGGCATGTAGACGCTGGATGTCAATTGTTCACTCTCAGGTGTTGGCCCGGTGGGTGGGTGTACGAAATTTGTTGGACGTAATTTGAGGTTTCCTTCTAGAATACGTTTGTATCGTTTGTGTTGTTTTTATGTTTGCATGCTTGTTTTATGTTTGTATGTGTGTATGTGTGTGTGTCTGTGCCGTCCTTATATGTAGCTCCCGAACTTGCTAGAATGTTCCATGACAAGCTAGGAGTTCACGTAGTTAAACTCTGCTGTACTAGGATAAGTTATATGTAACCTCTGATCCTGCGAAGATGTTAGACAACTTAGGGGATCATATGGGGTAAAACCGTGCTGTTTTGTGTATTTCAAACTTCCTCTGGTCCTTCTAGGATGTTAGATAACAACATAGGGAATCACATGGGTAAATTGTTTAGTGTCCTAGGATAAGTTATATGAAACCTCTGAACTTGCTTGCATGTCATGTGACAAGCTGAACTTGTTAGCATGTTATATAACAAGCAAGTAGTTCATAATGGGGTGGTATTTTGATTATATGTTTTGTAAAAATATTTTTTTTACTGTTTGATTTTCTGTAGCTTTAGAAATATCGTTCTCAAATAATATATTGACCATATCAACAATAAATATCATCACATCATTTGCCCAACTCGCTATTCGCTCATCATTTTCAGTCGCAAATAACCATACCGATCCATATTTTGGTGATATATATATTATATCCTCCTTTTTTAATACAATCGCTGATTATATTAAATTTTATACCAGTAGAACACGACACTGATTTGATTGAATTAAATCTGTTACAAAATCTGTTTGTCAGATCAAATCCAACATCTCGTACTGAATGGCAGAAGGACATTATATATTATATTTCATTTGTTTAATATGAAAAATCTACCGAGACAGAATTCTCCTCGTATTTGAATATACATTTCTATTTCCTGAAATAAGAGGGGTCTGTGAGGTAATAAATATATTTATTTTGAAGTGGGTGTTTTGTGTCAAAATATATTTTGAAGTGGGTGGTGTCAAAATATATTTATTTTGAGTATCTTTGAGAGAAATCATCACAGTAAAATACTACTACTCACACCTTAATCTTTTATCATTTTGACTTAACCTTCATTGCAACCACAATGCAATAACTATGTCTACAAGGCACACAAGATAGCAAACGTCTATTTAACGCCCAAATTATATCAATAAATTAAACTACGCACACATGTCTTTACGATATTGAATATATGTTAAACATGAAAAGAGTCAATAGTCTTTGCAAATGAAAATATATATTATTCATGAAGTCGTTATTTGATTAAGGCATTACCATTACAAAGTTGACATGCACAAGCCGCTCGTGGGTTAGGCTAACTTGCATTCAGTATTATAACAAAGATATTGCTGATTAGCTTATTGACACACATATACTCATGTTAGTACCCTGTTCGCGAGGTAGTACTAAGGGTATTAATATTTAATACTAGTCACAATCGTACGTGAGTGCTGGTGAAATTAATTGCGACATGCTACTACTTGTTCTTCGTAAAATGAATATAGAAGAAAATAAAGCAAGTTACTTAATGTGACAAAGTTCAAATAAGGCACATATTAATTGTGAAAGAAAACATTCGAAGTATAGTAATAACATTAGTACCCTTAGTCCTTACCTCAACCACAACAAACCACGTTGAGGCTACGACAACGTACTGCACAATGATTCTCTATTGCACGATATTTATAAATATTTCGCAGTAAAACAAGTATTTGATATTTACGTATTATTTACTTGTAGTATACATGATACTAGTAATTAGTAACTGATATATAAATGGATCTTTTTGGGTCGAGCCTTTATGGACCGGGCTTTTTTTTATTTTTTTATTTTTATTTTTTTTTTTTTTATTTTTTTTTTAAGCACTAGTCCGTGTTGCTCGTGAGTCTGCAATGTTTCCTTGTCCTGTTCCCTGAGCTCTGTTCACTACTTTGCGCGTCGTTATCGATATTTCCGAGAAGATAACCCAGCACGCACCTGACTGATCATATATTACTGATAGTATTTGCTGCCGGTTTTCTATCATACTTAGTTGTAAGTACCCTCAAATATAGTGTTTTTAACCTAAAAGACGAGAGGTTGGATTCCAATATCGGTGTTGTCGAGTCCACTGTGTGGTAAGTAATGGAATATAGATTTTTGAAAAGAAATTATTTTTAACAAGATAGATTTGTTAAAGTATTGATAAATTTATTTTGAAAAAAAATTAATCCTATTTAATACATTATCATGTTGAAGGTAGGTAACGTAATTTAAAGTTATGACTTTTTAAAAGTTAACCTTCTTTCTATGCTTTCTACGATATTGTGAACGCTATGGTATCTCAGAATTTAAAGACTTAGTTATTTTCTACAAAGCGCCACATATCGACTGTTTCTTATATATACATGATTACCATTGGTTACTAGTTCTACATCACCATTTGATTCGGGGAAAATGCAGTGATTGGTAAAATATTTTATAAATGAACCGACGAATAGCACCGCTTTCCAAACATGGCCGTACTCTGCTCTCAGATGGAGTCTGTGTCTTAAAATAAAAATATTTACCACAGTATTTAATCAGTTAACCAATTTGTCATGTGATAGCCAATAATTCAGCGATGTGGCAGGACACATATATTTGTCGAGAAACAAGATCACATCTATGGTAGTGTACGAGTCTAAATGTGAAATATGGTAATACCATTGTTTTCTGTAAATTTGATTTGAGAGGTATTTACCTTAAAAAGGTTACTTTATCTCACAGAGCATTATATTTATTAGCTGCATATTTATGTTCAAAATTCATTTTGTATGCAATATGGATTTAAGAATTTATTGAAATTGTGCATTACCAAATACAACTATATTTAATGTGTGTATATACATGTCATGTGTCTTTTGTAGTACTTTGTGGTGCTTTGTAGAAAATGTAATGAAGTCTTCAAATTCTGCTATACCATAGCATATATTGTTAATATGTATATATGTATATATATGTGTGTATATATATATGTGTGTATATATATATGTGTGTATATATATATATGTTATGTTATAATAATAATAATAATGAGAAAGTGACTGTAAACTGCAGGCCAGAAGAAATATAAAAAAGGAAAGATTCCAAAGAACCTATTCCTTTAACTTCATAAAGCATTATTAAATTAAACAAAAGTGCATTTTACAACAATGTCATTTAATGATAAAAAATGTATTTTGTCATGACTGGCAGCCAGAGAAATAAAGAATGCAAGCAACATGCTTGACATGTTGTTCCAGTTTTCAGAACATTGTTTTCAGGCATACCTACTATTTAAATAAAACACTTAGATATATTCACTGTAATTATATCAATTTTATGTGGCTTATTTTTATTTAACATTTAACTTTCAGGGCATTTCAAGCTGATTTGTACTAGTCAAATGATGCATATCAAAGCAATTTATAATGCAGTAAAATACATTATCTGTATACATTAAAACTTAATATTTAGGTCTCAAATTGGTGCCATTTTGTGTTGACATAGTTGTATTCCTAAGATGCAGATTACAGATGTCATTTTATATGGCATTGTCTTTGTTCACTACAGGGGTCATGCTACCAGGAAAAATGTGGGCGAAAAAGTCACCAGAGAATGGGAAACTTTGCCTTCTTTTGGGCAAGTAGATTCAGGAAAATGTATATGAAAACAAAGTTGAAATATTATGTCTAGGAGATTTAGCATAAATATTTAATAATGTAGGTCATAAATACATGACAATCTTTGTTGTTGAATTTGAAATAATGCTGCAAGGTAAAGGTTGTTTTCTGACCTTCCAAAATTAAGAGATGTATAGTAAGTATAATATAGTAAGTATAGTGAAGTAAATACTTTTTAACAGATTTATATCCCTAATACAAGTAGGTAAACAAATAATTCAACCTAGTCCTATTAATGAATTTGTAACAAAGCAAGAAAGTGAATTATTCTATTATGAAAAACCCTCTTTCTAAAAATAGACTTGCTCTTGGTGCAATACGTTTTCTTGGATGTGTTTTCTTGGATGTTTCGGCTTTGGGGGAAAAAAGGGTCCACTGTAGTTATTTACCTTAGTGCTTCTGTGTGTTGTCTATGAATAGTTACTGTAATGTTTTATTGGTTACAAGGAAATCAGAATGAAGAGTATCTTTTGAAGTCACTTCCTATGTACATGAATTAGGGGTTGTTGCAAACAATGCTAGAAATCTTTTTTAACTGCAAAAATTTTACACATTACACAAAACTTGTACAAAATAAAATAAGTGGTAGTTTATTAAGCATTTTTACCAACTTGCAATTACAAGGCTCTAATCTTGATACTGATTTCAGTTAAAATTAATTACAATGTATAGCTTCTGTTGTGCCATAGCCAATTTGCCCATATCTCAATCCAATCACATATACTACAAGTATGAATAGAATGGGTATGAATATAATAATTTTTATAGATTATCAAAATGGGTTGATAATAAACATGACAATTTTAAACTTGAAAAAAAAAGGCATTGTTTAACTGTTAAAAGCATACTGAGAAATGGAGCACATGAATAAGAGAATGCAGCTTTGGTCTCACTTCTCCCTGTTTAGCTCCCACTTCCTGTTCTGACCAAAAGAAGTCACTTCTCCCTGCAATTAAAGTTAAGCTTGACCCCTGCACTAGAATAAAAATTCCAAACAGCCTGCCTGTTATTGTCAGTGATTTGTGTTCAGCCTTTTTTAGACCAATATTTCCTGACCCATTTGACATAGTGCTGGACTAGGTTTAGTCAGCACAACCTTTGTTTTGCAAAGCATTAATGATTTTGAAACATTTTATTACCAATTTCATGTGCCTTCACTTAAATTTGGAAGGCATATGGTCTTATCTTGAAAAGAGAAGAAATAATGCAGTTATTTTGCAAGGAAAATCTTATCTAGAACAAGTCTGAGTAATGGGACAGGTATTAACAATGGGACAGGTATTAACAACTAAATCCATTCATTGCTGCAAATCTGGCAATGAAAAAGGAATTTATTGACAACATCCCACCACCCTTCTGCAAATTAACAAGGTGACTGCCTGTCTGTGCTAGTTTTTGTTATTCTGTTGGTATGTTCATGTGCTGATTATATATACAGTATCAGCATAAATGGAGATGTTTCCAATGTACTATTTAAGTACATTACATATAACTTTTTTTGGTAATTTTCTCATTTGTATATATTGTACATAATAGTTATTTGTAGTTTTAGGTGGATTTGAATATGCAATTGTAGGTCTTAAAATAAGTAGCAGAAAAGACTGAAAGCCAACAAGTTTTGTGAAATTGAAAATATAATTTTCCTTACATATAAAGTGCACAAAGAAGTTTTAGATACAGAAGCAGGGATGGTGACTATAAAAAAAATTCCACAAGCTCAGACTAGTTAATCTGTCCAGTACAAGCATTAATCAACACAAATCAATTGAGCAAAAATAAGCATGTGCTTTTTTTTAGTCATTGTCTTAAAGGAAATGGTTACATAAGAGGTGTATTTTTTTTTAACAGACATGGTACACAAGAAATGACATGTTTTCCATATGTTCCAAGCATTAAATGCTCCCTTACCCCCATTTTGTCTGGCTTATTTCACAAAACTCCATCAACCAAACTTTCTAAAATTTGTTTTTGCCTGTTTTGCATCCTAAATTTTTAAAAATATTTACACTTGATCTCTATTCTGACATCTATTTGGGGATAAACCAACTTGAAAGCTGTTCATAAACTTCTCAGTATTTAATACAGATGCTAAAATATTCTTATTCAAAATATTGTTTTTCTACATGTATCTGTTTTTTTTTACACATCATCTTTTATCTATGCCAATTAGAATAATGAACTAAGTCTTCAAATGCACCACACTAGCTATTGTGAGTAAATCCTGCAATGGTGGTTAATACCTGGCCTCTTTGTCTATAATTGCTGTTATTTAAACTGCTTGAAGCAATAGTTTTACATGCTCCAATCATGACTGCTTAGTATTTGTACAAATACCAGGTATATACTGAAGCATTTAATTTTTGTTCTACCTGGTATTTTTGAAAATTACTGAATATATTTTTGGAAACACAATTGTCAGAGGTTATGGAAATAAAATGTTAGCATGATGGTATGTTATGTCTTGAAACTAAATTTGATCATTTCATCAGTGCAGTTGAGCTGTCTTAATTTTTGTAAACACTTGGGGGCCCTGGGTGTTGGACTATCAGTTTTTGAGCACTTGAGTATGGTAAATGACATCCTAAATAGTCATAAACTTTAAATGTATTGAGTAATCCAAATGAGTTCCATTGGTATTCCAAATGTTCACTAGTGTTCTGATGTACCAAATCAAGATATTTTCCCATGTCATTAAATTAATAAATGCACAGTAATTCGATGACAACTAGAACTCCAAATAGTCTGAATAGTTCAAGCCTTTTGTAATTCCAATGAATTAAATTAAATTCTTGAATTAAATTCTCTAAATTAAATGACTGAACATCTTCCAACACTGTTGTTTACTACTAAGAACATCTAATTCTCTAGTGAAAGTATCTTATATGCAAAGCTATGATGTAATGTTTGATTTTGTTTAGACCAACTTTCCATATTTACATGTTTATCATATCCATTTCCATTCCAAGTGAATGGCTTTGCTAATGTTAATATTGCAACATTTTAGTCCAAGTCACATCTATTGATGACAGTGAACTCTCCTTTTAGGGTCTCCTTTTAGGGTCTCCTTTTAGGGTAGTGAATCGTTTTGTCAAGTGATCAGCTTCATATATTGTCAATTTTCAATACTCACCAAAGCTACTTTAGGAAATTGTAAACTATAAAAGATTCCTCCAGTATTACTAGTATTTGGATTTGCAGAAGCTTCAGGTGGTCTAAAGCACTCACCTATCGCTGCCATCAACTTTACCTTTGTTAGCTAATTGGTGCGACTTGTTTTCTTACTTCATTGATGTCAGTAACATTTTGTAGGTTTTTAAAATCAGATTTGAGATCAGCCTAATAAAACAAAAAAAAATTTTGTATTCAAAATAATTTAACAATTTTGAAATGGTGCCTTTATCCAATTTTGCAATTATCAGTATGAATTAGAGCTAATCCAGAAATTTAAGTATAGTGTGGTGTTTTGTAAAATTGACACCACTTACAAGTAAATGCTAAATTTTGAAAATTCTAACAAGTAGCACTAATGAAGCATGATGCATGATTCAAATCTTTCATAACTTTTATTTTAAAAAACCTAGGTAAAAATAATAATGGAACTATCCATGTTTATTTTTATCATTTTTATTATTACCACTGATATGATAATGCAGTTCACTTGGAAGCAGAACATTATCCCCCCAGTCAATTCCCACACCCTCAGGCCTTTACCCCCCCCATCCAGTCATTTACCATGGATTGCAGTTTTAACACCCACCCAGGCCAGCTGGAGACTGTAACAGGAAATATAACAATGCTTAAAAATAAAAGTAAAGATTTTTTTTTAATATTGAAATATTTTGTGCCCATAATTAATCGCTCTTTTTTGTAATTTCTGATAAAATAGAATCTGCTTAGAGAATCTGGGCTATAATTATACAAAATTTTACTTAAGGAAATATCATCAGCTTTTCCAGCAAGGTTATACCATATATGAAAATTTGTAACAATTAAATTTACTATCTGCTCATCATCCCACCTTTCTATATCCATCTGTCTGCCTACATTTATATTTCTATGAACCCATCCATCTAACCATTAGTAGCCCACCTACATGTACCTGCTTCATGGATTTTTCTGGGTGATTTGAAAATGGGAGCTTGGCATAAAAACAGATGAATATTCTAATTTTTCAGCAGTAAATTGATTCAGTTTAGGAATTTGCATGATTTTGAAATACAGAAGGATCAGGGTACATTAAATTAAATTTGGAATCTAAAGCTGGAAGACCCCTATTTCCATTTAAATGATAAAAAAAATCTTATGTTCAACCTAATTTAATTTTTAACTGCACAAATGTAATATGTAACAAATTGTTCTTTCTTTTCCAGGTTGGGTACTTTTCATGAATCAAGATTGACAGGAGTGATTGTGTTGTGACTGTGCTTAAGGATTTAACCTCTTGTGGAAATATTGCCTCTTTTAATCATTTTATGAATCTGCCAGATTAGGGTAATTCCATTTAGCTATGTGGATAGAGTGCTTATAGTAATGCTAGAAGAGAAGGATTATAAAATCTAATCACCAACAGTCTAAAAGGACTTGTATCAAAGGCCATTCACCGATGCTAGGGCAAGTATTCATGGGAAGTTTGAAACACAAGTACTGATTACCGTTATTTCATCTGTACAGCAGAAAGTTAAAGAAGAGTTGGACTTAAAAAGCAAAGAATGAGTTTTGAGACCACCCTATTTCCTCCTATACTAAATGTAGAGGTAAGTTCACTTTTGTTAACAATATAAAAACCAGGGTAGCCATTCCTTAGCTGAACCAGACCAGACACTAAAACAGAGGTGATCTTGCATGTGATTAGTGGCCATAATTATCTGTGTACAGGATAGGATGAGAAAAGTTGGAAGCAAAGGAAAACATCCAAGTAACTTGCTCAGCAATTCAAAACTCCAAGAAACTTGCCCAGCAAAACAATTCAAAACTCAAGCCAGGACAAGTAGCCAACTGAAAATTTTTCAGTCCCTGAACTTGCATCTGATTGACCAGGTTGTTAGTACTCAGCACACTGTATTTCTGGCCTGAATTTGATAATGATGATGATGATAAAAATGACTTTGTATAGCGCCTAACCTTTAGAAGCTTTAAGCACTTTACAATTGTCAACACTTAAAAAAACATACATAAGATTACAATAATAAAAAACACCAAAAAGATTAAAAACAGAAATAACCATATATTCAAAATTCTATCAAATATGGCAGCCAGTGTGGTCTTGTGTCCAATGTGATCAGTCTTACATATGCTTCCATGTATATCCTCAGGCTCTTGTGTAAAGATAGTTGATCTTTGATGACTTGTTGCACTCTAATTATACCAGGGATTGAATCACCAAAATCTTGGATTGATTTCAGAATAAGTGAGATCTGTGTATCATTGGCTGAATTTGTTACCACATTGGCTGCCATAATTGATAAAACTTGGAATATATGGTTATTTCATAAAGATCTTGCACTGCTATTAATGAGCATGAACCATGCATATTTATGAGGTGATCTTGCTGAGTTTATTGCCACTGACCTTGATCAGAATTTGATCAAAATTAGAATGTGAGCTTATTTTAAGATCTAGATGTAAGTGGGATCCTGGCATAATAATAGTGTATATTGTATCATATTGTCTGACCTTGCTGCCACTCTTGAAGCCATATTATGTTGTCTGTTTTCAAGATAATGAGGACTTCAAATATCTTTACGAGACTGCATATTATTGTTAGAAGGAATTGTTGTCAGGATATATAAGGATGAATCTGCTATATAAATTAGGAACACCTGCCAACCCTATTTGCTCCTTGCCAGACCCAAAATTTTTATTTGAAATGTACCAGTCAAAAAAATAGTAAACCTATCCTGCCAGAATCTTTTCCTTGTTCCATTGATATCATTGTGGATTGGAAGCATACATGTAACATTTTTCTTACCAGAAGATGATTGTACAAAACATTTATTCACAATAAATCATGGTTCAAGCTGGATGCTATTATCACTCTCCAGTCAGAATAAGGGAAAGTTGCTGACAGTAAGAAAAATTGATGTAGAAAGTTAAAAGTAATTTGAAATTAATGTTAGATTGTCAGATTAAAATGTTGTTGCAAGTTTATAAAACTTTTCACTTCAATTGTTGTATAACGAAAACAATGGCAACATCAAAAACATTATATTTCAATATCTGTAATATCTTTCATAGCAGAAATCCTTGTGATTTATCTGTATGATGTATTACTGGATACAATGATACTTTTGAATATAATATGACCAGTGATTCATACTTTGCTTCCAGTATTGGGGGCCCTATACTGTGTAGTATGCTCACCTATACAGGTCAGATATCTCACCTGTCTGAGTTCAAATCTGTGAGAATGCTTGCTAGTTGCTTCACATATTTTGCTGGTTCTTCTGGTAATATCCTGGATTCTTCCACCAGATTTACTGACCATGTATAGCCTATGATGTGCTGAAAAATGGAATTAAACCTACAGCAATCTCATATTCCAGAAATGGAAAAAAAGTGGAGTACTTTGGCCAGAAAGTCAGAAAGTGTAGTTATACTGACAATAAAGACAGATTGCAAATACCCTTATCTGTATCTTGTTTATGCAAGAAAGATTTATCTTTATTATATTAGAGGCACTACCATCACAGATTTGTTAATTTATGCAATAGTTTTTCATTGTGCATTATGCATCATTTGAGTCAAAATACAAGATGGATTGCTCATAAATAATCCATGTTCACAGATCAGATGTTATAATTGACTTGCATAAAGTAGTGCTTTTGTCTGATTTGGTGATTTAAAGTATGTGGAAAAGATAATAGTTATTGCTTAAGTATTTCTGATAGAATAAACCAAATATACTGGTTTTTTTATATAGATATTTTAGGTGAACTGACAGCTCTGAATTAGTGCAGACTGTCAAAGGAATTTGATTCTCTGGCATGCTTTGGAAGCTGGTAGGTAGCCATTTTTATAGTGACCTGTCACACATTCCTTAATTAAAACCATTCTTTGGATGGTTGCCAGTAAAATACTTGTATTGGTTGATGATAAATTTTATTATGGAGTTGCTTAAATTAAGTACATGTACATGGCCGAGATTTGTCTGCCAAGGAAATGTTAAATGAACCCCCTTTTGTAATTCCATATTGATATTAGCACAAACAGATCAAGGTCAATGCAGTAAACAGTAAACCAGACAGCATCAACCCAAATCTAACAGTGCAAAACCCAAAAACAGCTTAGGGTGAATATTATCCAGTTTGACTAATACGGTAGTATAGATGGTATCATCCCACATATCAGGCAGTCTTCTAAGTAAGACTTGTATCTATATATACATAAATTAATTACACAGGATGTGATAACTTTCACATATTAAAAGCCTCGATCTATAGAAAGTGTATAACATAAATAACTAGCTTCTATAAATATAAACTTTTAAGGCAGTCACTCTGCTAAATTTGTCTGTATTATGTAATAAACATTGTCTCATATGACAGTATTTTTGATACATGCTTAGCAAATATTTACCAAGAACATTTACTAAGAATATGCCAAGGAACTCTAAGCTCACTTCCTTCTTTCAACAAATTTATTATACTGTCACCCTGATCTTGTCATGGAAGAAGTACATTACTGCCTTACAGTGAGAATGCTATAGACAGTATTCCCTTGCTATAACAATGTCCATGGGAGTCATAGAGCATACTGCCTTTTAGTGAGAATGCTATAGACAGTATTCCCTTGCTATAACAATGTCCATGGAATTGCAGATTGAAAGATTACTAATCCTGCTGAATATTCGCCATAAAACATTGGAGATGTATTGAAATTTACTTGCTTCAAACTCTGGAACTATTGGAAGCTACTATTCCGACAGGAAATTTACTAGCCTTAGGCTAGTGAACAAAGTTAAAGCCCAGTTTTAACAAGAATAGTATTAAAATGAAGGTCCTTATTGTAAGAGAATGCTGTGGTACTTTAGGGCAAATTAAAATTAAAAATTAAAAATATTGCCAGTATCCAAATTTAAAAATTGCATCCTGTACCCACTGTTGCTTAAAGGTAGAAAAACAGCCTGCTGTTGCAACAATAAAACAAATTTATCAGTAGCCCAGGACAAGTTAAAATGAAAGCTGGGCAACAGCCTTAGATGGCATTGGTATAAAAAGCTCAGATTGGCATGAAGCAAAATCAGGACCAATGTTTGTAGTTAAGTGAGTATATATAGTAAGTTGCACTTCAGCACCACACTTGAATAAATAATTAAAATTGTATCACTGACATGTTTTTATTGTGTAACCTTTTTCATTATGTTGAATGGTGAATACCCAAGGTTTTCATTAGCATGTTGAATGGTGAATACCCAAGTTTTTTCATTAGCATGTTGAATGGTGAATATTCAAGCTTTTACAATATTTTTGTAAACATGATAGTCCCTGTATTTTGGGTCATGCTTCATTTGACTTGTATCTTATAGCACTTTATTGTAAAACATTCAATTGTTATAAATTGAAACAAATTTTCCTCTCTTGCTTTGGGTTATGTGGTATACAGTTTATAGGTATGATGTCCCATAATGACATTTTGAATTTGGAATGGTCTGTTAATAGAATCTTGTCCTCCATAATACTATCTTAAAATCCATTTTCAAGTAAAAATATTGCAAATTGAAAACCATTGCAGTATGCATGCACTGATTTCCAAGCAGTGTTAAAATTAATTTAATATTTTTTCTTGCCAGTGAGTTTTATTTAACATTGGGATATACCACATGATTCAGCATTTTGATTAGGTCTGTTATCTTATTTGATCAATTCATATATTTTGACTCAATTCAAAATGTTTTTGTTTTATACTAAATGTTTTAAATGACAATGTAGTTTACAGCTTACTGCAATCTTGTTAGTCATTATATAACAATTAATCCAGCTCAGTCCTGCATTATTGCTCTAGTAATTTCATAGGTAGAAATGGTACCTTATCCAGTAGATTGGTTCTGGCTGGGGTGTGTGTGGTGGTGTCTTTTGTACGTCTCTGCTGGAGTTTGAATCTGCATCCGGGGCAGATGATCTAACCACTAGGCTGGTTTCTGTAAAATGTGGAAATAATGTCATTTTTGGGGGGCATTTTGTCAATCCTATTTCATAAAATCTTTTAGTTTTCACAAGCATTAGATATCAAGTATAAAACAGTATCTGTGGTAGGCATCCATTAACATTATTTTTCCTCCTGCCAACAGTATGCAAAACATGAAACAAGAATGTTAAATCACTCTACATCAACGCTGTAAAACACTTAATTTTTCTCAGAATAAGTCTTAAATCATATATATTAGCATTGATAGAAAGTGTGCACTCACTATAAAGCCATACATTTTAGCATAAATAGAAAAAGTGTGCACTCACTATAAAGCCATGTTACCATGACTAGAAAAACTGCACTCATTATAAAGCCATATTATTATGAATTGAAAAATAGTGTGCACTCACTATAAAGCCATAAGTTTTAGCATAACTAGAAAAATAGTGAACTCAACATAAAGCCATACATTTTAGCATACTGTTGGAGATGTAAATACTGTGCACTCACTATAAAGCCATACATTTTAGCATAAATAGAAAGTGTGCACTCACTATAAAGCCATATTAGGATGAATAGATAAATAGCTTGCACTCACTATAAAGCCATATTACCATAAATAGAAAAACTGGTATAAAGCCATACATTTTAGATAAATAGAAAGTGTGCATTCTCCATAAAGCCATATATATTAACATCAATAGAAAAACAATGTGTGCTAACCATAAAGCCATATTAGCATGAATAGAAAATGCAATGTGCACTCACATTAATGCCAGTTATATAAAGTATTAATAGTATACCTCCTATAAAGCATGTATTGTCATGGATACCATTGCCAAAAGTCAAATTTTATCATTTAGTTTATTGAACTTTATTTAAAACCTTGGTTCATTGAATCAGCTATAATTTGACTTTACATCATTTAATGTTTTTATGTTCTATCATTAAAACTTTTTGTGCTTTAATGCACTAACAGCTTTTATTTATGGAGTTGAATATTACAACTAACAGTTGATGTACAGAACTTGAGAAAACACAATGTTGCAAATATGAGATGTCAAACCCAGAGTTGTGGCCATATCAATGGGGCTTCCAAAATATTAATCTGGGCACTGATAAGGAAGTTTCACAGGTCAAAATTCATCTTTATTTTTTATAATATCATCTCTAAATGTAAACAACATAGACCCTGGTCTGTCATCACACAATTTGCAAGCAGACTTTGGTCCCCTAAAAGCACCACACCCAGATCCACCAGTGCATTGTCATATGTCTGTGCATTTTGCAGCTGGTCTTGATTTCTGAGTAAATAAGCTACATATTTATGTATGTGACAAAAGCTCATAATTGTTAAGGACCCATAAGATGGTAGGTCAAAGGGTGATCTTTTTGATAGGGTATCAAGTGTTTTTTGTACTTTCTAAAGGAAGCAATGTAACAAGTTATTTTTCAAGACTGCCAGCTGAACAGTACATGTACTATTTTGATTATTTACCCATATTGAGGTGGAGTATATTATGCTATAGTCTGCCAGTCCTTCTTTCTTGAAGTCTATAAGATCTACAGTTTGTGGATGGATGGCACTTGAGGTAGGATTTACCATGTTAATTTTGAAGTTAAAATTGCAAATATCATGTTTACGGATTTAAGAATAAAGAATGGTTTCTGCACAGTAATATTATTTCTACACATTTTGTTTGTGACTTGCACTTGGAGGTGGGAGCAACCAATTTTGGTGTCAAAGGTCAATGTTACTAGAAAAAAAAACTGGTTTCTGCACACAAATATAAAGTTATATAATGTATAGACCTAAATTTTAGGTGGGCATTTAATTTAGGTTTTACAGTTAAATCAGCTGATTTGAGAAATGCAAGTTAAATGTGTGGAATGTCATCCATTGAACTCTGTTTATCAGCTGTCTTTGGTATAATAATCTACAAATATTGTTTACATACATTGACTTACACCTGAAGACCTTAGGACATTTACTAAATGGCTGATCATAGCCTTAAACAAAAACAAAAGTATTTTAAATATTAGTCTTATGCTGTAATGATTACACATTCCTCCTATAAAGTTTACTGTATCAAATAGTCACTCAAGTGAACTAAAGTTTGAAAAGTTAGACTGGTATGCAATTGAATGCTATTACATGCATACATATCAATGAACTTAGCTGCTGCAGCTTAATTTGTCTTTTAGATTCCTTTTCCACATTGAATGCAATGCAGTGTTTTAAATCACAACCAGTTAATATCCAGATATTATAGAAAAATATTTTCCAACAAAGAAGTTTCCCCCACTGTTGGCTGCCTTTTGTCATTGATATAAAGGATAGTGAGATTGCTTTTCCTAATTGAATATTCCATATACAATACTGATAGTGACAAACCTTAATTAACTTTAATGTGACTTCTGTGATAAAAATGTTTTATTTGTAGATAATCATATTTGGTCTATACAAATTAAACTGTTACAAAAGTTTTTTTTTTGCTAATTGTTCTGTTCTTTCCCATTTAACATGTTTAAAAAAATGTTAATTATCTTTGGCTACACAAGAGAATCAGAGCATTCATTCCTGTTCATTAGTCTTTTATAAACATTGTATTGGCCATATTTGGACTATTATGTAATTTGGGGTAGTGCTTGATTGGCGTCATATTGTGCCATATATACTGTATATGTACAGTGTAATAGAAGACTCAAGGTTGATTAGTTCCATTAAAAAAAAATGAGTTACCTTGTCCAAATAATTACTTAAAATATTGGATACATAGGTGTGTTCATATACTAGTAAATGTATAATGAAAATATTGCAAAACATCAAACACATTGGATAGTGTATAGAACAAATTATCAAAAAGAGATGGTATTATGTGAGCCATATGAAACCTACACACCGGATTCATGCATTCCTCCAGAAAGGTGACTATTAGTGTCAGATATATTTCAGGTGGTTTTGTAGTTACAATGTCTTAAATAAGATTACACATTTTTATATAATTCTGATTAAATATTGTTTTGGTTATGGTAGAGGTGTACATCACTGTTAAATTTAGTATTTGTGATCTAACTGTATCTACTTTGGTGGGGAGTATGTTACATTGAGCTGTCAGGCAATTTAAACAAACCATTATTGGCTGTGAAGGTGTTTCTGTAGTCTGACAGTAAATCACTGATAGCAAGTTTTCCTTTATCCACATCTAATTTTGTGACAAATCTGCAGCTCCTTAAGTTTGTATAAAGTGCTTAGGATTAAGTGGTTTTGGTGTGATTTGGAAATAATTAGATCATAAGGAAATATTTTACAAGTAATTTCCCAATAAATATAATTGTGGAAATTCTAATGCACTAAATTTTCCCAGTGAGTGTTAGTAGAGTGGATATATAGCTATATGGTTAAAGAATTTGGGTTTTGTGCATTTTGGTTTGTACGAAAATGCAGTTAACACAAAATCAGACCACGAAAAGTTTAGCTCATAATTAGTATTGACAGGTCTTTAGTGAATGCTTTGAGGCCCACATGGATAAGGCACAACAGCACTAGCTCCAAGGCCCAAATCTGGAGCCAAGTGCCCACTTAGAGACTGACACCCAGCCCACAGCTGAAACCAGTAGCAAAATGCTAAACAGGAGCAGTAAGAGACTATAAGTATAATACCTAGTCAGGCTTCAGACTGAATGTAAGGCTTCAATGTTTAAGATAACCCCTCTCACTGATTCCCCAATTGGATTGCAGTTGCATTAGATTAGGCAAGGCAACATGAACCTCAGCCAAAATGCACTCCCTGCCAGTATCCACTGACAGTGGAACACATTCTTGTTTTGACATTGTTTACTGACAACGAATACATTTTTGTCAGTGTCAATTTCATGGGAGTATGTAGCAGCCAAAATATTTTTAGGAATTTGGATTAAGATTTGTTTGTTATCATTATCTTTACACATTATATTTCATCTTGTGCTTTATAAGCATTTGTGAAGGGTTTAATTTAAATAAAACTTTGTGCAGTCCATTTTTACTTTTTTAAAGTAATCTTAACATTATAATGGACCTTCATAGACCCTTTAGTGTTTAGCTGCTGTGAAATATTACATACACGCGTACGTACACGCTAACGTAAACACGGACGTACACGCTAACGTAAACACGGACGTACACGCTAACGTAAACACGGACGTACACGCTAACGTAAACACGGACGTACACGCTAACGTAAACACGGACGTACACGCTAACGTAAACACGGACTTACACGCTGACGTAAACACGGACTTACACGCTGACGTAAACACGGACGTACACGCTGACGTAAACGTGGACGTACGGACGTACACGCGGACGTACGGACGTACACGCGGACGTACGGACACACATGTACGGACACGCGTACGTACGAACGTACGTACACACATCAGAAAAGTACTAAGAGTAAAAGGAAAAATATTTTGAGTTGGAAAAGATTAATCCAATTAATGGGATTCATGCCTAGTCCGGTGTTAAATGAGGACAAGCATTGTACTTGGTTGTAAGGATGATTTGAGAGTTAGCATTGGGTATGTTAAATAGTCTATTACTCATTAACAAGGTGTGTGGTATATTAAATAGTACTAGTAACAGAAGAAAACTGGTTTCTGCACACAAATATAAAGTTATCTAAATGGGTAGACATAAATATGGGGTATATTAAATAGTCATTGTTTATTACTCCATAACAAGGTATGGGTTATGTGAAATAGTGATTCTGTTTATTACTACATAGCAATGTATGGGGTATCCATAACAAGCTACTGTATTTATTACTCTAAAATAAGCTGTACTATTACATAACAAGGTATGGGTATATGTATTACTCCGTAACACCTGTAAGGTATATTCATTTCAACCATTTTGAAATATGTTCATCAGTGTTATTGTATGTGTTGTATGTGTCTACTAAATGTGTCAAGTGCAGACTCAATTGCAGACTTGGTTGTTGTACACACCATTAATGATAGCATACATACATGTATTTACTACATATTGTAATGTATCCTCCATTGCAATCATAACCTTTAACAAGTTATACATTTCTGTTATATTGCTTTCACTTTCTCTGGCACTCCTACAGATTTTAAGGTGAATTCACTATGCCATATATTAACTGTGGCCTAGTACACAAATGACTCCTTTTTTCATTTACAACTTGTCCCTCTTTTCCGTGGACCGTATGTGGCTGGGATGTATCTAATGGTGCTAGATTTTTGCTATTTCTAGTAACTTTTGCTACATTTTCCTTCAGTTTTATACTTTTCTAGTGTTTCCTTACTTTTTAAAAAATAGATCATTTATCTGTCATCTTTTTTTTTCTTCAAGGTTTCTTTGCACCTGCTATCTAGGTGGTGTTTTTATAAATGTTACCCCTCATTTGTACTGGCGTCAGTGTAGTGTATAAATTACTCCCTGCAAATTTGTTCCAGTTTGCTATTGTATTTTCTTTCATCCTGGCACAATAAGTTGGTAAATGTGATAACAGCTTCCTCGCTTGAGGTCAAGTGCTAGGACTGGTCGACCTGCTGTCAGGATAATGTGACTGGGTGGGACGTGTTTGACGTTAGTACAGTACTATTAGTATCCTTAGTCCTACCTCATAGACATATAAAACACCCTTTCTAAATCGCACAGACACACGTATTTGACTAATAAGACATGCCAGTGCTACCCAGTCACTGCCATCAATGTGTTATTGACCTTGTGTATCCTTGGGCAATGCCCGTATGTAAGGCTTGACGTCATCAGCAGATTTTTATAACACCCCATGATTGAACTTGTACATCATTCAAGACAAAATGCAAATAGACATGAATATCATCCATTAGTAAAAGTTTATTTGTGCAGTGACACATGGACATAAAGAAAAAACGCAAATTAATGTCTCGATATCATATGTCAAGATTTATAAAATTGTATCACATTCATCCTAACATGGCTACTCTTTGCTGACCAGTGACCAGGATAAGGATTCTTACTGACCAGCTGAACCAGAGCCATAAAAAAAAAGCCATCGGGAGTTTAAGCTATTATTTATGACCAGTCTGAATAAAAATGGGGAACCACAATGCGTTGACTTGCATCAGTGGCAATACCAGTCTAAAGAGATGGGTCTCGGATATCCAAAGTACGGCTACCCATGAAATTAGATCTACGGAAAGCCGTGGATTGCTGGAACTATAACTGGATGAAATATGGCAGAATGTAACTGAACGCGGTCTTAGCATGCATTGTGAAAAGTCTTGTTTTTAAAACTTAGTTATCGTTTGATAGTGTTGGGTTCCTTTAGAATATTTTTATCTTGGCCATGTTTGGTTTTTTTAGTCTCTCGTGACTTCGTACCATTGAGATACATCCACGTTTTTGGAAGTAGCATGTGTCAACAAACATCGCATAGATGCAGAAACGTTTTATTTGGAGTTACAAGCGTCATGAATGAACATCGGAAACAATTTATCTTTAAATGATTTATGTACAATTTATGATATACCTAAAACTGACCTACGGTCTGGCTACTGTGTGCGTGTGTGTGTGTACATGCATACATACATGAATGCAGATGGATAGTAATGTACAGCCGGATATGGTCAAGCATTTGCAAACACAAAACTGATCGTCAATATATGAACAGTATTCACTATGTTTATGTCAGTAGTACGTGAATACATAACTAATTACATCATCACTGCTATGTATAGTTTCTCATAAAATGATTTATTTACTTATAGATAAGGATATCATCCTTGCTAAATATACAAGATCCTATCCGATTATGTTGTCATTTCGTGCAGTCACGTTATCTGCAAGGTTATCAACAATAACCGGCAGTCTAAAGTCTGATGGCTATGATGCTACAGGCCTGTATATACATATTCATCCGGCATCTTTCGTATTTTATTCCATTTCGACTAATTTGAGATTGTAAACATTCGCTGAAAACATTATCGAGAAGGACGGTCTTTGTATTTCTATTCTCAGTGACTTGAGATTTAGCTTCAGAAGTTTGGCAGTATGAATATCGTTATAGATAACCGTGTAACAGATCGTCTACAAACTAAAATATCAAATTTTCCTAAGGATAGATTTTTAACGAAAAAGGTAGGTACTACCTTTCAGACTTTAGTAGTATATTCTTGACACTTCGACTATATATAGATAAAGCAGCATAATAAAATTATGTATTTTAAAACTTTATAATATGAGAGAGGTAGATAATGAGACAGAGACAGACACAGACATTGAGTACGTCATTCTTTTGCGGTTTACTTTTTATTTGGCATGACTGGGGTCTGTCTCAAAATGGAGATCATAAGCTCACGACCAAGCCTGCATGTTAACAGTGGGAGCCTGGGTGTTAACATAAAAGGATATTATTTATCATATTTTTAGAATACCATATTTACTCGTTTTGATTTCAAATCGAACTAAATCAAATTTGACTCGTGGAAACAGGTGACTTCGTGCATTATCGTTAAGGGGCCACACACCCAAATCCCTCATCCCCACCCACCGAATCAGCCTCTGATTTGTTTCCAAAATCTCAGAAACATTTACGAAGTCCTTTTTTTGAATTAATATACAATTAAGGAAATTCAGTGACCTCATTATGGTGTGAATTTGTAGTTGTACCGTTAAAGTTACTCTGTGGCCTCATCAGTGGGTGTACTAACACGGACGTTGTTTGGAGGAAGGGGGTCCAAATATATATGAAATGTTTTGGACTTCCCTTTTTAGCATCTAGCAGCAATTTATTTTTGTTAACATATTTGTATTTGTAATTGCTATTATGTATGTAGATACTCCTATAATTTTCAGTTAATTAAAATGTATTGTTTCTGTTCTCATTCTTGGTCGCAGAACTCAAATAGTGTAGACGTGTTCGACAGTGTAGACTGAGTAATAAACTTTCCATTCGTAGTAATTCTTGCATCTGATTGGCTGAGCTTGCTACCATTGAGTGTGGGTTTATTAAATAGGCTTAAATCTAAAAGATATTGGATGAGTACAATTGTGATCAAAAATCGGGAATAAGAATTTGGGCTGTCATTATATATATTTTTATTTTGTTATCAGCACGGATATTAATGAAGTCATCTTGCATATAACTGACCGAACTCAGTACATCTATTACTGAATTTCTACCTGATTTTAATCAAACTTTTAAATATGCCAAAATCATAAAGATGAGTTTTGAGATAAATTCATAGTTATGGGATGGTGTTCTTGCATCTAATTATTTTTACCTCCCAGGAGACTTTTTTAAAAAAAAAATTGTCCTAGTTGGTAAATAGGTCTACGTCAAGATCTTTGATTAGTATAAATATTAATGTAATAATGACGTGACGCTGTCATCTAACTGGCTGTGCCTATTGACACTAGTCTCTTTCAGCAATATTTCTAATCAGATTTAAGTCAAATTTATCAAATTTTATATTAAGCTGATGGATGAGTTATCAAGAACAGTCAACACACATTAATGAGAAACATTAATCTGAATGGACATTTTTACCATTCTTAAGACAGAATTGGATTTTGTCCAGTTTGAAAAAGTAAGCTCATATTATTGTCGTACGCAGGTTCCGCCATATGTGATGTCTGTGCATATTAATAAGATACTTTGGATGAGCTTGTTAGCGCTGTATATGACTATCGAACACAATTTTACTAGTCTCTACATTTGTTTCTCAGTACTGAACTTTCCACTGTGACAATCAATACCAATCATACGTTAATCTAAAATACCTTCAAAGATGACTTCACGATGAAGTTCTTGTCAAGGGTTGATCTGCATTTTTTTGAGAGGCTGAATTGTAAACAAAACACCAGGCAACGGAACAGATTTCACTTCCGGATAATCACCATTACTCGATGTGCACTCTCGCCGAAATAGACAACCACACCATAAGCTCACATTCTAAAGAATAAACAATTGCCTTTAAATCCTTACAAAGAATGCCAAAATCGTAACTCTTGTATCACCACCAAACGAAGAAAAAGTGATTTAAAAATGACTGGGACCAGATTCGTGGGTACTGAACCGGATTTTATTGCGTACTGATGCCATAAATAGTGACTATAATTACTGTCAATCTTGGTGTGTGGATTCATATCATGAAAGAAAAAAACGGAATACAATTAACGAGCAAGGGTCTTTGTATATTAAGTATGATAGGAAACTTGTGCGAGGGTTTACGTAGGTTGTGTTCTTACAAATACTTCATAAGCCTGCTTAGATGAAATGGTCAGCTGTTGAGTTATGAAAGCCAGGGATATCGGGCCTACTTGGGCCTCTTCGTTTGTTTTTTATTTGTATTTTTTTTCAGTTCTGTTTATAAACCAGAAAGCTTCTGACCTAACCTATTAACCTAGTACAATCTGTCCAGCCATTGACATAACATATTGCCCATCCATCTATAATCTAATCAGTGTCGATCAATTTAGCATAACTTTGCTAGCGTTTCTGTTCCCAAATAAATGGAAATATGCTGCTTGGACATCGAATATGGTCGCCACATGATCCATCTTGTAAATATTGTTATCGCTACTTTTGAATATATGGTGATGTTAACATGGGGTAATCAAATGATTTCCTATGATGTCTCGTTGATCCTAAATCAAAATCATTACCACTTACGAGCGACAGCCGCACTCTTAAATGTTATTGTTGTTGTGGCTACTCCTGAATGGATCGATAGCCCTATCAATATAGTTTGTACTAAAAGAACAGACAGTAGCTTCCAGGTCGGTGGTTCTTCCGAGGGTCTTCCCGGATTCTTACCCCACAAAAATAAACTGGCCTTTAGGTGTATCCAATCATGTGCCGAATAAAATGGCAAACTCCACCAAAACAAGCCAAACCAATCGAAAATGGTGCCAACATAACCGCCAGGGTAGTCATCTAGGATTTTATCATTCCTTCTCCAGGGAAAGTGATCAACAATGATACAACACCAGGAGGATACTCGTATGGTTTAATTGTTCCGCGTTGAACTCCGCGGTCTTCTTGAACACTTTTTTTTTTTATCATGTGTTGGTCAGAAATAAAATTGGTATCGATCTGAAATATGACTAAAACTTAAACAGCAGACAGTTTGAAATCGTTACTCCCCATAAATGGAAAGCCGTATCGACATTGGGTTGACAGGAATAATCCCAAAAGAAAATGTTGCTGATGTAATTTGGCCGCCACAGTTGTCATTTTTTAAATTTTGTTATCGCTGCTCGTCCTATCAGTAGTTTTGACCAAAGGTGTTTGTGTGATATTTTAGTCGGACTTAAATGTTCTTGCATCCAGTATGTCTTCCATCTCATCAATTTTGTTATCGATGTTTCTTTTTTCATCTGAAAGTAATATCGATATGGATTTCCACCAGAAGACTAAATTAAAACGTCGCTGATGAAGGTTCAATATGGCTGCCATTGTGGCCATTTTGAATTTCGAACAACTTAAAAAAAATGTATTAACTCTACTTCTCTTGTATTGATGGTCTTATTTATGGTCTTATTGCATTTCAACAAACTACTTCAGATGGCATTTGTCTAGTTTGTCCTACGCAAAAATGTTGCCGTTTTTATATGGCTGTCACAAAACAATGTTATTGCTCAAACATATAACTGATAGTTTCAACACCCAGCAGTTTAAAAATACAAACAATGGTCTTAGCTTGAATTCCAGTAAATTATATTCGGTCCGTAGGGCGTCATTCCTTTGGAAGGACTCTTTTTGGATTGTTTTTACGGGTAGGGTGGTGGAGTGAATGTTTTTATGGGAAGGAGGGTGTATATTTTTTTGCAAAATATAATTGTGGTTTTATTGTCATAAGCCTCTGAATTCTTTAGATACATGTTCAATTGCAAACGGCTCAAACCAGATATGTAATTGCACATTGGGCAACAAATTAGGATATGTGCTGTAAATTCTTCTGGTTATTGTAAGTGCTTCTGCTCGAAAACTAAGGTTTTTGTGACAGGCGTCGTTTGTTAAGTTTCTAATATGCACCGCTCTACTACTCGGACGACTGTGGGACGTGACATGCACACTGAAACTTTTTTACCACGGTGTTTCTGATGTTGTTGTTGGGCTTAACGCCATTTTTCTGCACACGATACGCTATTCATGGCGGCCAATATTATTGGTGGAGGAAGAAACCGGGAGATCCGCGGAAAGAACCACCGACTCACGAGAAGCTACTGGCAAGCTTTCTTACATATCCACATTCGCCGAATCCTGGACTCGAACACACGCAGAGGGGAGATGGCAGTGATCCGTAACGGACAGCGCTTTAGACCACCCCGGTGTTTCTGAACTTGCCGAGTAGCTCCGTTCGTCTCGGATGCTGAATGTCGCAGGTTCGAACCCCGGACGAGTCAAATGAAAGGCTTATATTTTTTTTTTATAAATAGTACTAACAGCCTCGCTAGATGCTTAGTTTGTGTACTGGTCGGGCTGCTGTCAAGATAATGTGACTTGGCGGGACATCATGTTAACATGCGTGTGGCATGATGCCTCATTGCTAGACATCACTATAAACTGCCACACTGCAGACATCGTAGCCATATTATGACTGAACAATTGTTAAAGCTACGTTAAAATTTCAAATCACGCGCGCGCACATTATGGGCTGACGCTTTTTGTTATAAATCTGTCTTAATCTGCTGGAATAAATGTCGCGATTTATGGCAAATTAAATTCATATTCTATCCATTTGTTATGGATGAAAAAATTTCTTGAGATAATAGAAAAAAGTTAGCTTAAAAAAACAGTCGCAGTCGCCTCACCCACGAAAATTAAATGGTCAGTACCTTGTATATGGATTTGCTACGTTCTGTATTGATTGTACAAGTTGTAATGTAAAACTGCGACTGAATTTAGACACCGTGCAGCTTGAGGGTTAAAATAGGAATTGGTGACAGATCGCTAGCTACTCTCTATTCACGTGATGATCCGACAAGCGTTTTCATTATGAATATCAACACCCGGGCAAGGTATTTATCAAAGAAACATAAACCACGCTTATTGAACAAAACAGAATATATAGTGGACACGATAAATTAAAAGAGAAATTCAAACAAAGAATACGTCAGCTGCTCTTTTAAAAATCTAATCATTTAGTCCTACGTTGGAATGCATTTATTTTGTACATTAAGGTACGATATATAAATAGCTCAAAATGTAAGTTTTGTTTTAATCCGAATTTGTTTTAAAAGGCTGGATTTCTTTTTGGTATCTTTCAGAACATTCCCTTTGGTCATACCGTTGATAACGTTTCAAACATGTGATTAATTTATGATAAATACAATTGTTTTTAAAAAGTTACAAATGATTTTTGGTATTATTTGTCATAAAATCAAAAGTCCGTTATTAATATAGGGAAAGGAAAGGGAGCAGGAGAACAAACTCGTTAGACAAATTGAGAAAACTAGAATTTGGTGAGATATATAGATCAATAACATGCTGGACAACTAAGACGTACTTTCACAAGTTAATGTTGGGGACCGATTCTAACATACGCCCACTGTGACATCATATGTGTGGCTAGAACTTTTCCAGTGGATGACGTCACTGCTAACTTTTGATATATACTGAACTGTACTGAATGATTACTTAATCCGGGTTATGAATCACTGGAAGTAGCACACACACAAAAAATTCAATATGAGATCGTACTCCTTATCGAAAGGAAGAAACACTAAACTGGTAAGGCACTCTTATTTTTTTATTTCTATTTATTTAACTTGTTTAGTAACACAGAACCATCAAAACTGACTAGGTGAGTGCGAACCATTTACTTCTACAGTATCCATTCATAATTTGAGTCTATATGTAAGAATATTGATCTAACGGATAGTTCTCCTAAATCGTGCACATCGTCTTGTACGATTATTCGATTATATTTTTACCACGTGCAGTGAGAAAGTCTTATATTTACAAGCTTGTTATCAACATTAAGGTAAATTCTTTTCATTAGTCTATTTTGATTTCGAATTACAGATAGTTGTATTATAGTTCATGAATGTACTACTGCTGCTGCTGTTAATACTACTATTACTACTACTACTACTAGAAAAAATTTAGGTTTGAAAAATTTACCAATAATTTAGTTCGAGATTTTGTATTTTGAATTTCCCGTAAATTGTATTTACTCATCCGTAATGTCGGTGGCCGCCATGATTTGGATCAGATGAAAGCATTCGTTAACATTATTTTAAGTGTCATTCAAATGTGGCAGTTTATACATTTTACCTATTTGCAATTATTATGCTTTTATCAAGGGACTCACACCAGTTTAAATTTATAGTATGATTCATCATCATAAATATCGTCGTCAACGTTATTGGTGAACCATTAATGATTTCACCACCAATTCACGCCATTTTTCCCTTTTCTCCACATGATCAGCTTTCTTTTGGAACCAAGAAGAAAATTCTTACAGGGCTGTAGTGTATAGTGATACTTACCCATCCATACTCGTCTGGTGTGGTGCGTGTGAGTATGCGATTTAGATTTTTAAATATGCCCTTGCCTATCAAACAAATAGTATATCATTCTTTATCGCAGTCAGGGGAAAATATGGCAACATTGAATGTATAAATTTGTGTGTGTGTGCTTGCGATTTATATTTTTAACGTAGCTTTAACAATTTTTCAGTCGTATCACTATGTCTGCAGTGTGACAGTTTATAGTGATGTCTAGCACTGAGGCATCGTGCCGCAGACATTTAGCATGATGTCCCACCCAGTCACATTAGCCTGGCAACAGGCGGACCAGTCCTAAATTTAACATATTAATACCGAGTGCCAAGCGAGGCAGCTGTTAGTACCATTTTAGTCTTTCGTATGCACGGCCTGGGTTCGAACTCACGACCTCCCGTATCCGAGGCGGACGCTCTAACCACTGTCACCGGAGCGGTTCATACTCGTCTGGTATCTTAGGTCTGTCGGCATTATAAATAATGTCGGCGTTGTAAAATAAAAACAGCTTCTGGCCAAAATCAGTGTATCAGTCTTAGATTGGTCGTTTAATGACAGAAGCGTGTACTACACCTCATTTAAAGGGGATAACATTTAGGATACAATTTCAATTTTCGTAGGACAATTCCGGTGGTTTGAGTGAACTCCTGTTATACGGGGATCGATGGTTCGAACCCTACCGAGTCATACAAAATATTTTTTAAAAAATCTTAATAGCAGATTCCTCGCTTATCGCTCAGCGTTAAGATGTTGATGCTAGGGGCTGTTCCGCTTGTTGTCAGGATAATGTGAATGGGTGGAACATGCTGCTTCATGTGTGGCATGATGCCCCAGTCCTGCCTCACATCCGATATTGTAACGTTATGACTGGAAATTGTCCAGATCACACACACACACTTTCCATGGGACATACTTAACACAGAATTGCTAACATGTCTTCCTAGAGTTTTGAATTTGTATTGTAAGAATGAAAAACAAAAGTGCTTTGCAATGTAAAGAAAAAAGGTCAGAGTGGATCGGAGAAAAGTTGGGAAACAAACTTCGATATTGCTTTGCACGTGACGCTTATTTATAACCAGTAGACTACGAAAAGCTATCGTCGGACACCCACGTGCGATGGTTTCCCTATGCACTCATCTGAGTGGTAAAGGGATTAAATCAGGTGTGGTTTCCGACGATGACAAAATTTTCCGACTGCATCTAATTTTCATGTTAAATGCATGCGTTGTACAATATATAGAAAAGACAACTGTTTTTTGTGGCATCGTTCTCTGAAAATCAGACATTAAGAAAGTAAAATTATAAAATCACGTCTGCTATATAACAGTCGAGAATGTAAGAATATTTTTCTTAAAGAACAAAACTCAAAATGTAAATGTACGGTACATAATTTGTTAACTGCATGTCAAACTCAATAGCACAATATTGGCTATATGCTGCCAGAAAAGGTATAGTTTAAAACATTACATAACTGAAGAATGATCTTAGGAAGATAAACAGTGCCAGTTGCAACTAAATAAAATCTTATTCGTTAAGATGTTAGCGTTCAGTAAAATGGTTTGTGTGATAAAAATAAAAAAAAAATATGCCGCTACAATGTCTGTTTATAGTGATGTCTAGCAATGCCGCAGACATGTAATATTCCATCCAGTCACATTGTCCTTTCACCTGGCCGACCATTCCTAATGCTAACCTCGTGTTGAGCGCCTAGCGAGGCAGCTGCTAATACCATTTTTGTCTTTTGAATAACTTGGCCTAAGTTTAAATCGGCGAAATTCTGCATGCAAGGCTGACGATCGAACCACTTAGGCCACCAGAGTGTTTTATAAAATGGATATAAAACAATAGCTAGATTGTTGTGAAGAACGAAAAACAAGATTCATGCGTGTATACTAGTATTTCAGGATTACTGTGCATAGTGGAACAATTTTTATGCTTGCGCAGTATATGCATGTCTATCATTGTTCCATTCTCGTATTAAATTTCCATATGTCCCAATTGTAACTCTTGTATTGTATAGAAATAAACGAAACATGACACCAAATTTATAATTACATTGTTTTAAATTTGAAATTTTCATAGGATCCCGTAGTGACATCCGTTGTCAGTTTTCGTTGGGCTCTGTAGAGGCCCAAACACATAGGACAAATGTTCATGTTTAATTGCCATAAACGAATCCGTACAGTAGCATGTGTCCTGTTCAATTCCATAGACTCCATACTGGAGGCTTAAACGCAAACGTTACATTCCCATTAGGGTCTTTTGTGGGCGAAATATTAAATTCCCATATGGGCCATGATGGCCCAAATGGGAGGTAATCGCGTGTACATCGACACGGTCTAAATTTCCTATAGGTGACCATATTGACCCCTGCAACTGACTTCCCTTTGGACAATATGGCATCATTTAAAAAAAAAAATGGCACCATGGATATTTTTAACAAAATTAAAATGTTGCATTTATTACTTTAGTATAAAGTATATCTATTTTATAATTTGCGATATTTATGTGAAACAAACTGCATTCCATTCCGAAAACATTTTCAGAATGGACAAAATTGGTCTATGCTCATTTTCTTGTGGACGATCCGATGTGTCCTACATATTTGCATTTTGCTACATGTTTGCTTCTAATCTGTCCATCTGCCCGTCCGTCCATCCATTTTTCCATTGATCATAAAGTTAAACCAAGTTTTTGCATGGCCGATGGAGCAAGACGTGGTCACGTGGTCTTTGCAGGTGCATCATTTATCATTTCTGGGTTTGCGGCCGCCTTGAAATTCACGAACACTGGTACTTCAACAACGAAGAAAAAAATGAATTCACTTCGAGAAGTTCTTGGCTGTGTCAGTTTTAAAGCATGCGCACTACCCATAAGTATGAGTACATTTATTAGTGCCCTCAGAGATGCACTCAGTAACCTCAACCACTAGTGTTATCTGAAGACTGAAATTCGTAGGTAATGACGTATCTTTAGCGTGTGGTGTTTACTAATTTACTTGGAGACAGGGAGTGTGTATACCTTAGAGGTGCGTTTCGATCGTTAGATTGATTAGGTGAATGCAATGATGCGTTGAATATATGAATGGAAAAATGTAATTAACGGACCGGTATTGCTTTCCTACGAAACGTTTAACTGTAGAGATCAGCGATCATGCTTTGATGTGATGGTCAAAAGATACCTTAAACTGACTGGACTGTCCCAAACAAGGAATATAAACTAGATCCGCTTCCATCTTTCCATGGTTTTGTAGTTTATGGGTCTCGTCTTCAGTGTGTTCGCTTCGCATATTATGAAGGACATTGTACCTAGATGTATATTGACCTTTAAGTGTTTGTAGAATTTATCTTGTGAAAAAATTTTGGGGTTTGCTGGATATGCTGAAATCTGCTGAAGAACTTGGGGAAATAAATCTAACCTTTTGTGACGCTGATCATTTAAGAGGGGGGGGTGCATATTGATTTGTTTTTAAAGAAAAAAATTAGGGCCCATAATTATCTTGAAGAAAAATCTGCTTTCAGTAATATTAAAAAAGAACATGTATATTAGTTGAAAAATAATTAGCTTGCGGGAAAACAAAAAATATGGTTAAAACTGGGGGTTTCTTTCATTGTAAGGCAGTTACATCACTGACGGCTCAGGTGGCCTAGTGGGATGCGGGGGGTCGTGGATTCGGACCCCGGCTGAGTCATACAAATTTTAAAAATTTAAAAATGGTGCTAACAGCTGCATCGCTTGTCGATCAGCATTAAGAGGTTAGTGTTAGGACTGGTCGGCGTTTTCAGAATAATGTGACTGGGTGAGACATCATGCTAAATGTCTGGCATGATGCCCCAGTGCGTAGCGATATGACTGAAAAATCCAATAACCTATTGTTGCCAATTTATTGTATGATAGTGAATGTTATACCAGGGATCATTGTATTGATGGGCAAGGGCATACTAAATACACCAGATTTTGCCATAGTAAGTGGGATTTTTTTTTTTAGGGATATGCATAACCCTATACATGGCGGGCCGGTGTAAATGGTTGAAGAACCCAGGAAAATTCCTGGAAGAACCCTACCGGTAGCTACTGGCAAGCTTTTCATACATCCATATTGTGCGAGCCAAAGACTCAAACCCACGCACGATGAAAGAGGTGAGATGATAGGTCTGTAAAGGTAACTGTCGTCGGCCACTCGTCAGTAATGACCTTGCTTGCGAACATTCTACGGGTTTCATATATCAGATTTGGATCAGATTTGGTTAAAAAGCTTATTTCAAAACCTCTGGTAGGGTCTCAATTTTTAAAAATTCTGATTTTGCTAAACCTTGGAATGTGATCTTGTATATGAAGGGTCTACCACTTTAAATTGAAATCAACATGTTTACTTTTTATTAAGAGCACTATCGTATTACTGAAATTCAGCAGTTAAAAATAGCTCAAAAATTTAAATCTATTACAAATCATTGCTTAGTCACTTTTGCATAAAGCTATCAACTACTTCGTGTTTATTTGGATTGAGTTATGCAATACTTCCGGTGTGTCACGCTGTAAGCTAGATTCTTTGAATCCGTAATTGTTTTACACTAAACTTAACAAAACAATAGCCAGCAATTAGAATTTAATATTTCACTGTGACATACAGGAAATGTAGCCTTTAAATTCAAAGATATTTCTCGTAAAGATGGTTAATAAATGAACAGTAAATGAAAAGTACTTAAATTATCATGAAGAACAAGTCTGAAATGTCACCTTTGTGTTTATACGTTTTCAATCGCTGAGCATGTTGACAGAATAAAATTATCATGGAATGGGATGGGGAAGATTTCAAACCACAAGCTAACCACCTTGTGTTAATTTGTAGATGGCGAGTGGGTGCAGTAAATAGCTTACTATTCGGACGGTTCCAAATACATCCACTTATCTCAGTTTAAAGAACAAAAGTGGCTGATTGCTGAAGTTTATGTTGATATAGATAAATTGGTTAATCATTTCACCATATTAATGAGGATCATGGCTGATCAGATGGTGGGAATCAAACCTGCAACCTACTAGTAATGAATTTAACACCTAAGATTTGAGAATTTTTTTTTTTAATCAGTACAGACCCAGGATTCCATGATGACTGCAGATTACCTCCTCTTATAATGTACAGTAAATGAATTTAATTGAAGGGAAACCCAGTGGACAGTTTGTAAGTTATAAAGATCTTGTCCCCAAAGACATTGAGAGATCCAGATGGGAATATTTGTATAAATTACTTGTTTAATAAACGTCAAGAAAATGATCAATATATGGTCAGAGATGTTAAGTGAAACCAGGCAATGTAGCAACAAATTAACTTAGCTACATAAATAAGATTCATCGGTCTTCCTTGGAACTTCTTGAATAAGCATATTTGTTACTTAGATTGTCATTTATTGGACTATTTTATTTGTTTGCAAAAGGTAGTGTTTCCATTATTAGTTTCAGGCAGGAATTTTCTAATACAGTATGAAACTGCAAACTGAAATCTGGATCTGCCATGGCATAATGCTGTTCTACTGATTAGTTGTAACAAGATACAGACCCATATCGGCTGGTGCATTGTGACAGTAAATCGGGGTCTGTAGTTTTGACGTGTTTTATAAGCGAGTATATACTGTACTGATTTGCTTTTTAATATATGCAACCAATGGCAAAGTCTTTTTTTCCCCTCAGGATTTATTAATGGCAAGTTTTTAAACCTATATTCAGACATTTACTATAATTCTGCAGCCAAAAATTGTGCAGGGGTTGGGACGGTTACCTATATAAGGGAATTTGAATATTTTGCATTTAGTACTGGATTGAAAATGTCTTTAGACAGAAATTCGTACAATAAGAGATTTATAACCTAAGATGTTCCAAACATGCCTGTAAAAATATTAAACAATAGGTAATTTGTTACTGTAAATCATTTGCACATAATTGTATTCAAATTAATATATAAAGACAAACCTTGAAAATGCATTGAAATTATTGTATATAAACAGTACCTTCAATTGCATTCAAATTTATATAAAGACAACCTTGAAATTTAAATTAATATATAAAGACAAAACCTTGAAATTGCATTGAAATTAATAGACAACCTTGAAATTTAATATAAAAATGAAATTGCATTGAAAATAGTATAAAGACAGAACTTTGAAAATACATTGAAATATATAAAAACAACCTTGAAATTGCATTGAAATTAATATAAAAAAAACAGAATTTGATACTGCATAGAAACTTTGAATTGCACTGAAATTTCTATATACAAATTCTCCATTTCTTATCACAATGGCAGATGAAATAAGTGAGAATTTCTGATCAACATTAATTGGATATCATTTAAATATCCGTGTTAATTTTAGACACAAAAGGGGGTAGGGTGGAATGTGTTTGTGTAGAAATATAAGCAGCAATTCTATTTTATTTTTCAGACAGCATTAGAATTGAAAGCATCCGAAAGTGGTGCAGTGTTGAACAATCGCAAGAATACATGGATACAATTGGCTGGACACCCAGGTATTATGTAACATGTTTTTAAAGAAAATTAAATGTGAAGCTTGAATTTGACTGTAGTAACACAAGCAACAGCTTGAAAGCAAAATGTCAAAAGATTTAAATTTCCATTAAGACTTTTTCCAAATAAGTAAACAATTCTTTTACATTTTCGTTAATGTTACCCTGTGCTTTAGATGGCAAGAAAAATGTCAAAAATTTTAGGGGCAAACAAAATTTCCCAACACAATTGTCTGAAAGGATTGCAGTGGTAAGATTGAATTCTATTTTTGTTTCTGAAGTCTGTATATCAATTGTATATTATAGCTTAGATATGACAAAATCACTGTAAACTGTGTATCAGTTGTTTGTGATCTTTTTTTACAAGAATGAGGTTTTGAGAGCAAGAAAATTGTTGATGTTGCTAAAAGTTTGTCAGTACTACTGTTACATGATCATATTATGTATTTTAGTTATCAATAGATTGAAAAGTGACTAATTAAGCTTATTCAGTAACTTTAAAAGTGACAAGTGAAGCTTTCCTGATACAAATTCAGTAACTTGAAAAGTGACAGTGAAGATTTCGTGCATACAAATTCAGTAGATTGAAAAGTGACCTACAGAAGCTTTTGTGCATACAAATTAAGTAGTTTGAAAAGTGAGTACTGAAGCTTTCATGCATTCAAATTTAGTAAATTGAAAAAAAACACTACTGAAGATTTCATGCAAACAAATTTGCAAATTCAGTAAATTGAAAAGTGACTACTGTTTTTGTGCATACAAATTCAAGATATTCAGCTTTCTATATTCAGATTTCCAGTAATGGTCCTGGGTATGACAAGTATACTACAAATACTTATATAGTGATGCAATAATAATCATGGGTTATTAGCCAGTAATAAGCCAGTCCATGCTTGGGTTGTAATTAGCCAGTAATATTACAGTCCATGCTTGGGTTGTAATGAGCCAGTAATAAGCCAGTCCATGCTTGGGTTGTAATGAGCCAGTAATAAGCCAGTCCATGCTTTTATTGTAATTGGCCAGTAATAAGCCAGTCCATGCTTTTATTGTAATTGGCCAGTAATAAGCCAGTCCATGCTTTTATTGTAATTGGCCAGTAATAAGCCAGTTCATGCTTTTATTGTAATTGGCCAGTAATAAGCCAGTCCATGCTTTTATTGTAATTGGCCAGTAATAAGCCAGTCCATGCTTTTATTGTAATTGGCCAGTAATAAGCCAGTCCATGCTTTTATTGTAATTGGCCAGTAATAAGCCAGTCCATGCTTTTATTGTAATTGGCCAGTAATAAGCCAGTCCATGCTTTTATTGTAATTGGCCAGTAATAAGCCAGTCCATGCTTTTATTGTAATTGGCCAGTAATAAGCCAGTCCATGCTTTTATTGTAATTGGCCAGTAATAAGCCAGTCCATGCTTTTATTGTAATTGGCCAGTAATAAGCCAGTCCATGCTTTTATTGTAATTGGCCAGTAATAAGCCAGTCCATGCTTTTATTGTAATTGGCCAGTAATAAGCCAGTCCATGCTTTTATTGTAATTGGCCAGTAATAAGCCAGTCCATTCCTGGGTTGTAATTAGTAATTAGTCATTATATGTGAAAGTGTTACACCAAGAAATATTGACCTCATCCAATTGTCATATTATATAACTGTAAATGATAAACAAAGTATATAGTATTCAACCAGCCATAAAAGCTAAATTTTTCAAAGTAATATCTTAACATATAGGTAAATGTTACACAAAGCTATATATTAATTAAAAAACTCAGTATGTAAAGGTAAATGTTACACAAAGCAATGGCCAGTATGTAATGTTACACAAAGCTATGTATTAAACTGTCAGTAGGTAAAAGTAAATGTGACATAAATATGGTATTCTGTTCATTTTCATAGAAGGCTTAAAGATTTATTAAATAAAAGGGTAAATGCATTCAGTGTTTTATTTTCTTAAGATGTTTTATGCTTATAGCATTATAGGTTCAATTACAAGTTACATTGAAGATTAATGAAGCCCAACATGTTAGGACATTACAATGTAATTAAAAGGGAACAATCATTTTATGATCAGGTTAGGTCATTGCAATGCAGCTACAAGGGACCAGTTATTTTATGACAGTTATGGCAATACAATGCAATTACAAGTGACTAATCAGAAAATTATGACATGGTTTGCATAAAATGGGATTAATTTTCTGCATTTAATTGCATACAGTTAGTGTAACCTGCCTCAGCAGATACCTATGTATAGCACACTTCATAAGACACTTTTGAAGATGCCCAGTATATAGTTCTGTAACTTGGAGAAAGGACTGTTAAGTATAACAGACCTAACTAAACCACATTGAAGATTAGTGAAGCTCAGCTTATCAGACTTTTGTCTGATTACATCCTAAGTTTTCTTATCATTAATTTCATAACTGATGTCATCTTGTTTAGTATTGATTTCATAACTCTCATCTTGCTTGGTATTGATTTCATAACTCTCATCTTGCTTGGTATTGATTTCATAACTCTCATCTTGCTTGGTGTTGATTTCATAACTGTCATCTTGCTTGGTGTTGATTTCATAACTGTCATCTTGCTTGGTGTTGATTTCATAACTGTCATCTTGCTTGTTGATTTCATAACTGTCATCTTGCTTGTTGATTTCATAACTGTCATCTTGCTTGTTGATTTCATAACTGTCATCTTGCTTGTTGATTTCATAACTGTCATCTTGCTTGTTGATTTCATAACTGTCATCTTGCTTGTTGATTTCATAACTGATGTCATCTTGCTTGTTGATTTCATAACTGATGTCATCTTGCTTGGTGTTGATTTCATAACTCTCATCTTGCTTGGTGTTGATTTCATAACTGTCATCTTGCTTGGTGTTGATTTCAAAACTGATCTCTTGCTTTATATTGATTTTTATTGATAGCATCTTGCTTCATTCATATTTAAAATCTATGATGGGCACTCCTCTAATAAACCAATGTATTCTTGGAATGTCTTATAAAAACAGGTGGGTTACTGGTGACACATCAGGACATAGCTAGGTACAGTGTATAAGGAGTGAATTGAAGAAAATTTATTAAGGCCAGCTGATATAATAAAAAAAGTGCTGACCCTGACCTTGGACCATAGCATAACAACTGTGTTTAAAAAATAATTTTAATTGTTAAGGTTGTTTGGTGATGACCAGGATTAAAAGTGCTAGTTCATGATAGTACATTTAAATTTTCAGTAATTATCTTGTTACTGTAAACTTTTTTTAATACCTAATTTGCATTTCATTGTTTACTTTACCAATTAATAGATTGACATTTCCTGCACTGCATTTTTTATTCATATTCATTGTTATAGGTCAGTACATTTTTTGGAATGAATCTGCTTTTTATGCACTCATTCTTGGCTACATTGGCTTCCATCAGTGTTGGCTACATTGGCTTCCATCAGTGTTGGCTACATTGGCTTCCATCAGTGTTGGCTACATTGGCTTCCATCAGTGTTGGCTACATTGGCTTCCATCAGTGTTGGCTACATTGGCTTCCATCAGTGTTGGCTACATTGGCTTCCATCAGTGTTGGCTACATTGGCTTCCATCAGTGTTGGCTACATTGGCTTCCATCAGTGTTGGCTACATAGGCTTCCATCAGTGTTGTCTACATAGGCTTCCATCAGTGTTGTCTACAATAGCACCTATCAGTGTTGTCTACATGGGCAGTTACAAACTTTGTTTGGCTTGCACATAAACTACAGAAGAACCATTTCAGTTTTTGAGGTCAATAGCTCAAAGAACAAGGTCACACTGCCTAATACTAAATTACAAATTTGTCTCCACACAGGTGCCTTTGCCCCAGCTGGTCCACTTACAATATGGAAGAAGCGATACAATAAAGATAACAATGAGACAAAGGCATATGAATTGCTGATGAAAGATGCAGCAAGAAGCATTGTCCCCATGTTTCATCGGGAAGTGGAATACAACGGAGAATGTATCCTTTATATTTCTAATAAATGAAAGGTAATGTTTTAATTGCCTGACTACTAGAAAGACTTGGGGAAAAGTTGACTGGTTGGTTGGGAAAGTAGGGATGTGGGCTATGGCATATCAACAATGGGAGAAAAGTATCATATGGGTTATGTCATATCATTATCTTGCCCAAAGTACATACTGCAGTATCTGACATTGACTGGTATGGGCAGAATTTAAACTTGCCACCTTCTGATTGCATGTCTGGCAGTCTTTCATTGAGAAAGTATTGTAAGTCTTTAAGACTTTGTGACATGGTTAATAAGAGACTGTGATTTAATTGCACTAAGTACTTATTGGCACTGCTCAAGTACAACTCTAATTGTACTAAGTACTTATTGGTACTGCTCAAGTACAACTCTAATTGTACTAAGCACTTATTGGCACTGCTCAAACTCTAATTGTACTAAGTACTTATTGGCACTGCTCAAACTCTAATTGTACTAAGTACTTATTGGCACTGCTCAAGTACAACTCTAATTGTACTAAGTACTTATTGGCACTGCTCAAGTACAACTCTAATTGTACTAAGTACTTATTGGCACTGCTCAAGTACAACTCTTAAGGCCTATACTTGAATAGTGATTGTAAATATTTAGGAGCACTATTATTGGATATCCCATACATTAATTTGGCTTTTCTCAGATTCGGTCTTTAATAGGTAATATTTCTAACTTACCAGCTAAATTTTCCTTGCTTCCTTTCTGGAATGATATTAACACAAATGCTCTTTTTTGCAATTGTGCCAGCTTTGCCAAGTTTTTATCATTTAAATTACTCCATACTATATAACAGTAGTCCAAATAGGGTTGTATGTAATTGTTATAAAATAGTTATGTGCTTTTTCAGGAGAAAGTCTTATCCTACTGAGAAGCCATAAACTTGAATTGACTTTTTACTGACATGTTTGATATGTTATCTACCAAAACACCAAGTAGACTATCATGATAGACCATTTGCAACCTTTTATCCTACATAGTTCATCCCTATCAAGTTTTGTTCCATGTTGAGATAAGTAATATTTTAGTTTTATCAGTATTAACAACCATGCCATTGCATGTGCACCAGTTGATTCTGTAGATAAATATGAGTTCATGCTTTGTTATGGATGTCTGACAATGTTGTCATCTGCATAGAGATCTGTAGATGATAGGAGTACAAGTGGTAGGTCATTAATAAATATCATAACATTGTATCTTTAGATTGTGCACTACTGAAATATATGGAAGATCTATAATTAGAAATTCTTAAATTTATGATTCTGCCATCATATAGTTATCGCTCAGGGGAATGCATTCATGTTTAAAATCTTACCAAAAGGTGAATTTAGTACAGTGGGGTTAATTCTGAAATGCATGTTTAGATCAACTTAAATACCCAGATTGCCTGACAGAAGGAAATAATTTTGAAAAGGACATCTTGAACAGGAGTCATGTGGTTTGCTTTAAGAAAGGTTTTGATGTTTAATATTTTAGATGGGAGTTGACTGGAATGATAAGTGTTGGTGGGAAAAGTGATGATGGGTGGTTTTATGTATCGGACAAAAAGCTAATGAGCAATTGTGTATCAGCAGTCATTCACTATTTATGGACCAAAATAGTTTCTACTACATTAGCAGTGAAACTGAACATTGGCACATTCCTACATGGACACATCTGTTGTCACATTAACATATTGTTACATTAATCAATCTGTTCTTACATGGATTCATCTGTTCTTATAAGGACACATTATTTATTACATTAACATCTGTTCTCATGTTCATTTCAGTCTGCAGCTTTAAAGGTCAATACTATACATCATGAAAATATCTGTATACTGTATATTATGCTGGGAGAAGGAATAAATTGTGAAATTATGCATGCCAATATGTAATTTGAATAAGTGCTTCCATGCAGAGCAGTTTTCTCAATTGAGAACCATACAAAAATTAAATGTGACTTAAAAAGATTATGTCCATATAACCAGGATGCATTACAAGTACTGACACAAGACAGCTTTGTTTTATCATTGTTTACAGGATGTGCATCTCATAAAATTAAACATCACTTTGAGCTTAAATTGCAAGTAGGCTACTTTGTGTCAAGGTAATTCAGGAATTTCCCATAGGACACACCATGAAGAGGGATAATTCATTGGTATTATTCACACCCATTCCAATACAAGCCTAGATTGTTAACCCTTGAGATAAAGTAACCTCACTTTCATTGTTTGCTTCTTATGACTTGTAGAAGGGTACTTTGGGCCCATCCTTACACCCTCATTTGGGTGTGACTTTGGGCCCATATTACATCCTTACACCCTCATTTGGGTGTGACTATGGGTCCACATTACATCCTTAAGTCTCATTTGGGTGTGATTTTAGGCCCACATTACATCCTTAAGCCTCATTTGGGTGTGACTATGGGTCCACATTACATCCTTAAGCCTCATTTGGGCTTATTAGTCAAGAAAATGAACTGCATCATTACTGAATACACACAAAGGCATATTTTGCATTTCATTGCTCTCAATGGAGTTTGTTATTCATGAAAAAACTTATTACTAAATATAGAAATTTTATTCATCATTTCCCTCAATGGGGCATATTATGAAAGTAAACGAGGTGTCATTACAAAATATATGAAAAGCTTGAAATTGAAAGCTTTGTAATTCTGAGGTAATTTTTAGTTGGGTTGATGACTTCATAATATTGGGTATGACAGGGGGAGAGAAATTGGTCAATATTTTATTTGTACGAGAAAGCTTGTCAATATCTTCCTGAGGGTTCATGGTTCTTGTTCCTCCATTACCATATTGGCCACAATGTATAAACTGTCATGGGCTGAAAACATGGCATTAATTAAAAACAAATTTATTTGTAAGGTACCTTTTAATAACCATGTTTGATCAAAATTTTACCTCACACCTGAACAAAATTGTGGCCAACAAATCTATAAAGAATCTTTCTTCATTGATGTTTTCCCAAATTTGTAAAGCAGATTTGTCATGTACAAGGCATGCCCCTCGGTTCATGATGGAAACAAGGGAGGTCCCTAGGCCCCAAGGTGTATTATAGAAGTGTACAGTGAAGGCCCTTAGGTTTCGGATTTACTAGGTATACCCCTAGGTGTATTATAGTGTACAGTGAAGGACCATAGGTTTCTGATGTACAAGGTATACCCCTAGATGTATTATAGAAGTGTATAGTGAAGGCTTATAGGTTTAATGTACATGGTATACCCCTAGGTGTATTATAGACAAGGCAGGCCTCGAAGTTTAGCATGTGCAAAGCAGGCCTCCTAAATTTTCACTGAAACATAGAAACAAACACAGAAACAAAGTAGACCTCTAGATTTGCCATAGAAGTGTACATGGGAGGTTCTTAGGATTATGTACAAGGCATGCCTCTAGGTTTATCATAGATGCATACAAAGCAGGCTTCTAGGATTATGTACAAATGTACAAGTCAGGCCTCTAGGTTTATCAGAAATGTACAAATGTAGGCTTAGTTTTATCATAAGGAAGGCTCTTAAGTTTATCCTGTGCAAGACAGGCCTCTAGAATCATCATATAAACACAGAAAGTAGATTTATTTAGTTATTTTTATCATTATCATAGAAGTTATTATTGGAAAAGCCCTTGGGAAATCTTCCGAAGATGGGCAAGACTCTTTTAAGGAAAGTTTATGTATTTTAATTCCTGATGCCTGTTATATATTCTGTGAAAAAATTCATTGTTATATTTGAAGCAGTAAGAAAGAGATTAAAAAATTGACATTTGAGGAGACATTTTGAGAGGTTTAGTGTAACTGGGTCTTTGTTATTCTTTAACAATAATACCAGATTTTATTGAAATGGAGGACTTATTGCGCCACTTCACTGATCCAAGTATAATGGATATCAAGCTGGGATCAAGGTATGTTTTGCCAAGTATTTTGTACAGTATATAATGACTACATTTTTGACTGCAGTATATTGCCACTGATGTATAATGCACCAAATACAGGGGTCAAGCTAGACTTAAAATTTTAGGGAGAAGTGACTTCTCTTTTTGGTCAGAACAGGGAGAAGTGGGAGCTAAACAGGGAGAAGTGGGAGCTAAACAGGGAGAAGTGGGAGCTAAACAGGGAGAAGTGGGAGTTAATCAGGGAGAAGTGAGACCGAAACAAATGCGCTACACACACACAGATGCATTATCATGGTATGCTTTCAAGTTTTAAGCAATGCCTCAAGTTGAAACATATGTTATTTGTGAGTATCAATATATTTTGTATGCATATAAAAAATTATATTCATACCCATTCTATTCATACTAATGTGTTTTTGAATTGAAGTAAATGCAGTTTATTTTGGCTTTATGACTTAAAAAATCACATAAGAAGCTATACATTGCAATAATTTTCACTGATAGAACTAACAAGATTAGAGCCTTGTAAATGCTTAATAAACTACTACTTATTTTATTTAAGTTGTGTACAATTGCAGTCATTCTAGCATTCATTGAAACGGCCCCTAATACATGTATATAGGAATAAATGCACATGTGCCTTCAAACAGACACTTTGTCCTGATTTCATTGTTCCCGATAAAACATTCATAACTATTCATAAACATACTGCTTCAAAGTTGATATATAACTAAACTAGACCCTATTTTTTTACCTCCAACCAAAAATCCAAGAATGTCAAGAGTGAATCTATTTTTAGACTGGGGGTTTCGAACTACTTTCTTGCTTTTTTACAAAAACCCATTAAAAGTTCTGCATATTTATGTTTGTCTACCTACAGGTATGACATGGATTGGTTAAATATTATTTGCTTCATTATATATTTTTATATATTTTTCGTATTTTCAGTTTAATGAAATGGTATATCAAATACACAGCAATATCCGCCATTGCATATTGAATTTCGAAACAGAATTGTCATCTTTTCATCATAGCACAGTAGGCCCAACTTTATCTTGCTCAGAAAAGGGTTAATGGTCAGTTAGCTATTAAACCTTGCATGTGATTGGTATCAACACCACATAAATACATTTGGGTTACAGCAGTGCGAGCGAGGGTGCATCTCAAAGTCACAAAGTCATATTACCTCCGAAAAAATCAGTTTTCGCCTTTTGTAACAGAAGGCGAAGTTTACACTACCATGACCCCTGTATATGTGTATGTGTATATATATATATGTGTGTGTGTGTGTGATACATACCTTTTGCTAACAATGTATTGCCATGTCAGCAATTGCTGTCTCACAGCTTGCCATAATATAACAAAATTTGGAAGAGATACATGAATAAATATACCATTCTGCAAACAAAAACTTCATCTTTCAAATATCATTGAATTATTTTAAAAGTACATATTTACATTTAGCTTTGACAGTGTTACATGGCCAGGTCTGGGAATCCAGTACTCAGGAGTTCAGCATGCATACCATGGAATACTTTGCTGCTTTTTCATGTTTATCAGATATTTCTCTTATTCAGATTTGAAGCTATAATGCAATACTTTTTTCCACTAGATTATTGGTATTCATTGGTATTTTAATAAGGGGATTAATAATGTTGAGACCTGTTCAGCTTGTTTCATTAACACATGAAAATAAGTTTCTTATAGAATGAGTGAATGTGTTCAGTATCTTCTAATGCTTTCAGAACATTTCTTGAATCCGAGGTGAATAATCCAGTTCTGAGAAAAGATCTGTATGAAAAGATGGTATCCCTAGACCCTGATGCACCAACTGAGGAGGAGAAAGAAAATAAAGCCGTTACAAAATTACGATATATGCTGGTGAGTTGTTTCCCTAAGACTGTAAATATAAATTATATTTATCTCCACTGAAAATAGGTGTCCAGAATCTCTTTATTTTCTTAGGGTTTTTTTGGTGGCTGTTTTCATTTATTCAGTTTTCAAGATTATACTGCAAGATTATCCACATCACAGAAAGAGTGGGCTTAATTTTTTTCATTTCTAATGGATGTAATCACAGATGTAATTTTTTTCTGTTGTGATAAAATAATTTTTAGAGGTCTATAGATAAATGTTAGTAAACATCTCTCCATTATCTAGATTGGCTTGTTTACCTGTCTGTCATAACAATGGGCATGTGTAGTGCAAATTCAGATATGCTTGTTTACATTTGTCATGACAATGGGCATGTGTAGTGCAAATTCAGATTGGCTTGTTTACATTTGTCATGACAATGGGCATGTGTAGTGCAAATTCAGATTGGCTTGTTTACATTTGTCATGACAATAGGCATGTGTAGTGCAGATTCAGATTGGCTTGTTTACATTTGTCATGACAATGGGCATGTGTAGTGCAAATTCAGATTGGCTTGTTTACATTTGTCATGACAATGGGCATGTGTAGCAAATTTAGATTGGCTTCTTTACCTGCCTGTCATGACAATGGGCATGTGTAGTGCAAATTTAGATTGGCTTGTTTACATTTGTCATGACAATGGGCATGTGTAGTGCAAATTCAGATTGGCTTGTTTACATTTGTCATGACAATGGGCATGTGTAGTGCAAATTCAGATTGGCTTGTTTACATTTGTCATGACAATGGGCATGTGTAGTGCAAATTCAGATTGGCTTGTTTACATTTGTCATGACAATGGGCATATGTAGTGCAAATTTAGATTGGCTTCTTTACCTGCCTGTCATGATAATGGGCATGTGTAGTGCAAATTTAGATTGGCTTCTTTACCTGCCTGTCATGACAATGGGCATGTGTAGTGCAAATTTAGATTGGCTTGTTGACCTGCCTGTCATGACAATGGGCATGTGTAGTGCAAATTTAGATTGGCTTGTTTACCTGCCTGTGATGACAATGGCATGTCTAGTGCAAATCTTGATTGGCTTGTTTACCTGCCTGTGATGACAATGGCATGTCTAGTGCAAATCTTGATTGGCTTGTTTACCTGTCTCTCTTGATACTGGGAATGTGCAGCGCCTTCGTGAATGAATTAGTCAATAGACAATTTTAGTTCTGTTTAGAACATCCCAGAATAAATTTTTAAACCTGAAGAGACTAAATTACTTTTACTTTATATTTGGGAATAATCATAGTACACTACATAAGGAAATATTGCTGATAGACTATAGGTAGTACACTACATAAGGAAATATTGCTGATGAACTATAGGTAGTAACAGAAATTTAATTTTTTTTTTCAGTTTAGGGAACAAGAAAGCTCAACTTCAGACTTTGGGTTTAGGATAGAAGCATTAAGAGTAAGTACATGTATCTGATTATTTCCCTTACCCTAAAGTTGTCTGGTCCAAAGACCAGAAGTTTTTGAAAAGTTTCTGGTCCTCCAATATTTTTGCCTACCTTGTGGTAAAAGTAATGACAGCCAGTCTTGATAATTTTGTATGTTTTATCAGACCCACATTATTAGTGGAAGCTTTTATTTTGTATTTTTGCCTCGAGAATTAAGTGAGATTTAGTTTTTTTGTAGTGATAGTGATGATAGTGGCAACAGGATATACCTTTTTAGCTTTATATTCAGTCTCAAAGCCAACACTATAGAAGGCTCTTTGGTCACACATTCAGGGCCAGGGTTGGTGCTTCAGTTCTGGCCCAACATAGTTAAATATTCATTTTTACATTATTGTAACCTCCAAGAATAATTGTAAAAATGAGAATGTTTTTGTTAATGTTATGTTAATGTTTTATGTTAATGTTAATATTGATGTTAATGTGTAGAAAATATCAAATTTAACCTTTTGGCCCTACCAATACTTTCACAGCTATGTTGAGTTTTGCATAATTTGTGTAATTGTGAAAGCTATTCGCAAAATCTCTTGAACTCTGGGGCTTTTGTGGCAAAAAGTAGCAGCAGTTGACATTAAATGGATGCACAATATCTTTGGAGAAGCCTTTCATTTTGGAAATTTCTAAGATAAAATGGAATGTTTCAGAAATCAAATATTTCTTGCTTCAATTGCTTGAATTCTTTGGAACCTTTGCAGAGTTTTATTGGTCGTATACTGCGCCTCATGAATGATCCAAGATTATTGAATACTATGGAAAGTGTCAAACTATTAACATATGAAAACCTTGATGGCAGTCAGCATGTGATATATAGATTTGAAATTCATCACCACTGATGTTGTATTCAGAAAGCTCTCAAGAATGGTTTATCGGAAAAGTATAGTATCAATATTGAGATATTTATGATAGATCATCCAAAACACATGATAGAAATCTGAGAAAAATACTGTTTTTAGCTCTACTGGTGATGGAACAGACAAACTTAAGATTTATTGGTTAGTATGATCCAACATTCGTTAGCACATGGTTCTTGTCATTACCTAAACTACAAAGGGAAATTGACATAAATTATTAGACATGTTCATGACAAGGTTTCTAGTTATTTTGCCAAATTGTTGAAAAAATAGAAATAACTGGATACACAATATCTATTCTCACAAGGCCATACATAATTGTTATTGGCTGTACAGGTATGTATATGCTCAGTGGAAGATATATTATATTTTATATTTTGTTACTGTTAATGTGTTACCATTTTGGACAGGCTGCCTCGACTCCAAAAGACTACAAAAGATGAATGCATTATCCAGTGTGGACAGGCTGCCTAGATTCCCAGAAATGAATGTGTTATCCGTTTTTTGGGCAGGCTGTTTAGATTTCAAGCAATGTATGCTAGAGTAAATTATTTTAAGGCTGAGCATTTTGACAATTTTTATTGCTACTACATTTGAATGAATAATTATCATCACTAAAAGACTTTTATGTTGTTGGTATGAAATTAAAATGGTACCAAGCTGATGTCTATATCTGCCACTGTGTCCATCTTTGTTGCTACTCCTCCTAAATCTGACATTGGTTTTCACTGCAAGAAATCTTAACCATGTCTAGTTGATTCAAAATGGTGCTGGTCAGACATGCCACCAGACATCCATTATTGCCATCATGGTGCTGGTCAGACATCCATTATTGCCATCATGGTGCTGGTCAGACATCCATTATTGCCATCATGATGCTGGTCAGACATCCATTATTGCCATCATGGTGCTGGTCAGACATCCATTATTGCCATCATGGTGCTGGTCAGACATCCATTATTGCCATCATGGTGCTGGTCAGACATCCATTATTGCCATCATGGTGCTGGTCAGACATCCATTATTGCCATCATGGTGCTGGTCAGACATCCATTATTGCCATCATGGTGCTGGTCAGACATCCATTATTGCCATCATGGTGCTGGTCAGACATCCATTATTGCCATCATGGTGCTGGTCAGACATCCATTATTGCCATCATGGTGCTGGTCAGACATCCATTATTGCAAATCATAGTGGCCATAATGAAAACCTTGTCCATGTCAGTTTGTCATATTAACATGGCATTTACACTAAAAGACTTGTAATGTTTGGTTTGTCTGAAGTAACATTGGTTCCAATTTGAGATCCAATATGGCCATGACAAGCCATCTTGAAAATCATTTTATTGCTACTTCAGATCAAATCAATGAATCAGCACTTTTTGACTCCTTGAGAAAGGCACCCATGTCCCACTGACATTATACTGCCAATGAAAAAAAAACAAAATAAAGTTCAAGAATTTTGTCCTGTGCTTATGGTATGTAGTGAACATGTTGCCTTGAATGTACAAATAGTTTTTTTTTAAACTAAAAATTGGTATGTTGGAATTTTCAAGAATATCAAAAATCTGGAAATGTGGATTCTTCATTTCTGGCAGTTCATTCTGAGGATTTTGGTGCCTCATTTGTAACAGAATAATGTGCAGTTTTTATTGCATTGTCATGTTTTTGGCAAATAGTCTCATCATATCAACTTCAGTGTTAGCAAGTGTTTGTAGACAGTGCATTATCTCCTTTCTTCTTAAAAAATATAACTTTTGGGTGTCATTTTTTTTTATTCTATAGGGGTCCATCCATATCTGTCATTCCCTGATGGGCAGTTAGGTCATTTTGCACTCTGGTTGAGCATTTATGCTTTATCATTGGGGGTGGGGGTAGTCACTGACTTCCCCACCTCATGTTTTCAAGTAATGTACAGTTTAGAACCAGTGGAGAAATTTGTAGATATCTAAAAGATTTCAAAAAGTAAAACTTTAATTTCTGTTTTGATTTATGAATATTGATCTAATTAGGGATTCAGACTATTGTTGATGTTGTTCCAAAACTGAAAGTAATATTGAATATGCATTGAAATTGAAATTGAAGTCTTTCTTCTTCAGATGTCAGGTGAAACACCAACTACTGATTTAAAGAAAGTGAAAAAAAAGGATCAGGTAAGTCCAGACACTACTGTACCCACATAGTCAGCTTGTAATTTTTAGATTCATTATAAGAAATACCAAATATTAACCAGATTTTGCATTTGGCTTTCTTTGTATTGAGACCTTGAATGACTTAAATTTCAAGTGTTCATATTATTTGGAAGAGTTATGACCCTTGATTGCCAGTCTTACATTGCTTTCAGAAGCATAACTGTAGTAAGAAATAATGCATTTCAGCCACCAAAGTTATCTTACTCTTTTTACTGATGAGACCTTCAATTAAGTCATCATTGAGTTAGATTGAAGTATTACACATCTTATTTAGTTGCAGTAAGTACTACATATCATTGAGTTAGATTGAAGTATTACACATCTTATTTAGTTGCAGTAAGTACTACATATCATCATTGACTTAGATTGAAGTATTACACATCTTATTTAGTTGCAGTAAGTACTACATATCATCATTGACTTAGATTGAAGTATTACACATCTTATTTAGTTGCAGTAAGTACTACATATCATCATTGAGTTATTATCTAAGTATTACACATCTTATTTAGTTGCAGTAAGTACTACATATCATCATTGAGTTATTATCTAAGTATTACACATCTTATTTAGTTGCAGTAAGTACTACATATCATCATTGAGTTATTATCTAAGTATTACACATCTTAGTTGAATTTCAAGTATTACATTTAGTTGAATTTCAAGTATTACATTTAGTTGGATTTCAAGTATTATACATGTCTTATTTAGTTATGATTTTAAGTATTACACACTGAGGTAGATTTTTTTTTCAAATATTACATTTTATTTAGTTGATTTCAAGTATTACAAATCTTAGTTGGATTTCAAGTATTACACATTGAATTTAGTATTACACATCTTAGTTGCAATTTTAAGTAGTACAGTCTTTAGTAGCATTTTAAGTAGTACACATCTTTAGTAGCATTTTAAGTAGTACACATCATTGAATTGAGGGATAGTTCTAGGATGACCATCAACAAACTTAGACTTAAAACAGTCTTTTGTTTAAGGTCCTACAGAGCAGATTATTGTACTGATAATGTACTGGTAATGTACCCCTGTACTGGTAATGTACCCCTGTACTGGTAATGTACCCTTGTATGTATCCTTGTGCTGATGTACCCTTTCACTGATAATGTACCCTTGTACTGGTAATGTACCCATCACTGCTAGATCTTATTTTATCCTCAAATGGTATGGCTTTGTTTATGCCCTCTAATTACAATTTTATTATGTATGACAGTGTACTAGACCTAAATCTAACACTAAAAAGCAATGCAACCTTACACTTTGTTACAAGTTGATGACCTGACTAGATTTTCTGGCAACTACTGCAATTTTTTCCATTTGATACTTTTTAAACTTTTTTTAAAATTTTTTTGAAAAGATCAGTTTTAGCATTGTTTATTAAATTCACATGAGGTAGACGAATGAAAGTAACTTTCTTAGTTATATATAGACTACCTAAGTAGATTATTTTTGCAGAATTGCAGCAGATTTGATGGGGGCACATTGGTTACACACATTTGAACTTTGTTGGTTTTTTAGGGATAAACATTGTTAGCATGGTCAAACAAGTCCACTTAAATAACCTAATTAGATTTTCATGCCATTTTTGTTACTATCTTAGGGTCTTTTAATTTCAAGCAAACATGTAACCAGATTTGTTGACACATTATTGGATTGCAAATCTTGGTTTGCAACCTACAATAGTTCAGTGACCAGAAGGTTGGGGGTTGGGGGTTCAGTTCATAGCATCAGATCAGCTACTGTGGTTTCTATGGGCAAGGCATTTTACAACACATTTCACTTGCCACAGAACAGTATAACCTTCTGAGTGTTGATGTTCCAGAAAGTGTATTTTTTTATATATAAATCTTATCAGTATTGTTCACATGAGTAATAGTATGTACTGGCAATATTTCCACATTCAACACACCAAGACTGTTAATGGCAGTATTACCACATATCACACAACACCAAGACTGTTCTTAGTGGCAGTATTACCACATTCCACACAACACCATGACTGTTCTTGGTGGCAGTATTACCACATTCCACACAACACCAAGACTGTTAATGGCAGTATTACCACATATCACACAACACCATGACTGTTCTTGGTGGCAGTATTACAGTACATAACATCAAGATGGTATTCTTAATGGCAGTATTACCACATTCCACACAACACCATGACCTTATTACTCAATGTGCACTGTCCATGAAATACACAGACAACCACACCATAAGCTCACATTTTAAAGAATAAACAATTGCCTTTAAATCCTTACCAAGAATGCCAAAATCTGACTAGTATCACCACCAAACTCAGACTGGAAAAAGTGATCTAAAAATAGACTGGGACTAAATTGGTGGGTACTAATGCCTGAAAGTCAGTATTACCAGTCCACACAACACTTCATTCTTAATTATCTTACCCCATTTGCCAACAAAAAAGTGGTCTCTTAACAGATTTGTGGAAGTTTACTATCTTCTAAGGTCAATGTCAAAATACAGTATGTATGAAGATACTCCTTGGAACAATACAAAATATTTGGTTTTCAGTCATTTATTGTACTATCCATTTATCAAAAGTTTAATTATTACTAATGCATAATTCAAATCCACAACCACAATGCATACAAGCTATAGAAGATAATAAGATGAAAATTTGGATTGTGGAGTCTCGTATTACAAGATTTCTCAGCAGATTACATCCTGTAAATCCTGTCCCTGATAAACTTCTATAAATGTTCATTAATATGAATAGAAAATTATATTATTACTCCATTACATTTGTGTTTTATGTTGTCATTCATATCCACTCAGTCCCAAAATCTACCATATATACTTGTCTATATATCCAGTTGACCAGCAAGCAAAATAGACCTTGATCTGATTGCATAATGTTATCAGTTACTCCTAACAAGATGCAATGACCGAAATCTGCAATAGAAGTCTATCATTGGACTCTACCTAGAAGTGAGTAGATACTGTATCTCCAAAGCATATTAAGGGAACTAGATACAGTAAGCAGAATTTCATTATTATTCAGTTTTCATTACAATTGCGTTTTCTATACCTATATAAACTTAATTTATTCCTTCCAAATGAATACACTTGCTTACAATAAGTAAAAGCAATGAACTCTTTAATTTCAACAGTTTGCATGATAGGTAATATATTCCACAGCCACCTACCACATAAAGAAATATATTGATCAAAAGTTAAAATAGACCCTGTCTTGAAAGAGTAGACATCCACAGAAAAGAACATGTCTTAATAGACCACTACTGCTGCCAAAATTAATGGGCTCTCAACTAGTCACAACAGGGGATTCTTTGACTTTACCATTATACAGCATTTAACACTTAAAATGTGCAACAGCTCTTTTTGGTCAAAACTTGAAAATATTTCCCTCACTGAGTGCAGGTTTCTTGATTCTATCATGCCTTGATTCTATCATGCCTTGATTCTATCCTTGAGTCTATCATGCCTGGAGTCTATCGTGCCTGGAGTCTATCGTGCCTCGAGTCTATCGTGCCTCGATCAGAGAAAGAGATTGTCTAGAATATCATGATTTTCCTGGAACTTACCACTTACAGCCATATGCTGATATCTAAATGTAACCATGTATTTCTGATGTCTCATTATCACTATTCTGATGTCGCAGGACAGCCATATGCTGATATCTAAATGTAACCATGTATTTCTGATGTCTCATTATCACTATTCTGATGTCGCAGGACTGCCATATGCTGATATCTAAATGTAACCATGTATTTCTGATGTCTCATTATCACTATTCTGATGTCGCAGGACTGCCATATGCTGATATCTCATTCTGACCATTCAGTACCACCCTATATTTTGTTTCCTTACCATCATGTATTTCTGATGTCCCATTGCCACTATATTTCTGATGATTCATTACCACGGTGTATTAATTTCAACTTAATGGGTTAAATTAATCTCTAAAATGAATCTGACATGCTTTCTTCAGTCAAAAAATAGTATGTTTCAACAAGATGAAAGTCTCTCCACAAAATATGGTCTGCATGATTATTTTGGATCATACTTTATATGATTAAACCTGCGAAAGTTGAGAAATATTTTTAAAATTTTAAGTTTTGCTTGATAGTAGAATAGTGGAAACACAGCATTGCAGTCACATTTCTGATAGTGGCAACTGTTTAAGGGTTTGGTTGATATTTTTCAGTAATACTTTGATCCTATATGCCGGCTTTGTTTTATAGTTTGGAGAGTTCCTCAACATAGTATATCTCTGCTACAGTAGTCTTTGTTCTGTTCCACTCCTAGCCATGCATGAATAACCTCATTCTTATCGCAATACAAATTAAATGTGTGAAATATGCTTTAAAAACTTTTTTTTCCAGATCGAGCATGTACTCTGTAAATTTTTGGATTCTAACACAGGTGTAAGAAAAGCATTGATTAAAAGGTTAGAGGAAATGCAGCTCCTATTTGAGAGTTCAGCATTTTTCAAGTCCCATGAGGTAAATATGTATGCATTTTTTTTTGTTGGTATTTATAAGTACTAATTTTCCGCGATAAATTCTTTGTAACAGGGCCCAAAAACTCCAATATAAGCAAAGAGTTATCTCAAGAAAATTACAAAACGAATACAATTCCTGCTAAACATAAACGGTAAAAAAGGGGTGGAGTGGGTATAAAGGGATTGTTAAATGGCTGAATATTATATTATTATTATTATTATTGTAATTATTATTATTATTATTATTGTAATTATTATTATTATTATTATTATTGTAATTATTATTATTATTATTATTATTGTAATTATTATTATTCTTCTTCTTCTTCTTCTTATATTATTATAATTGTGTTGGGAATAGTTTGCATAAATTAAATTTACTTTCAAGATGCCCAGTATCTGAAAGATTACTAACATTACTCTAAGGCATTTCTTCAACCATCGCATGAAAACATTTTGAATTGCATCACTGCTTTTTCGTTGATTCACAGCAAAACAAAATTCTCAAAACCAAGAAATTTCATCTGTGAAATTTCATAGGTCCATCCAGTGGATGAGAAACAGTAATTTAACTTTCGTATCTGATTTCAGGTGATCGGTAGCTCCATCTTGATGATTTATGACAAGGAGGGTAGAACTGGGGCATGGCTGATTGACTTTTCCAAGTCCATTTCCCTGGAGGATGGACAAACTATAACCCACAGGAATCCCTGGACCCTTGGAAACCATGAGGATGGCATTCTGTTTGGAATAGACAATTTATTAAAGGTATGAACAAAGTTTTAGTACATCAGTGAATAAATGAATTCAACCATATTATAACACTGGTGCCTAGCTTACAAACTGTATTCCTCAAAGAACTGTTTAGTCGTGTATTAATTACTTGTTGCATAGAACAGATGTCTGGTGTTGAGTCCCATTCAAGTCCAAAATATAGTTGGTTTGTCTCAGTTGACTGAATTAATGTCAGGTTTGTGATTAATAACTTTTATGGGGAAAATGTGTTTAAACATTCGCATATTATCCACATAAGTATCGGCATATTATCCGCATGTTAAAGTATCGGCATATTATCCGCATGTTTATTATCCTCGTGTTTATGTATCTGCATATTAGCAGCAGACCACAAGGTCTGGTGCAATGTGCTGCATCCATCTTATAAACCAACTGAACCAGTTTTGTGTAGAATTGTGTGGAAAAAGATTGCAGTACAGATGAATGTTAAATTAATGTAGAATTGTGTGGATACAGATTGCAGTACAGACAAATGTTAAATTATTAATGTAGAATTGTGTGGATACAGATTGCAGTACAGACAAATGTTACATATTTAATGTAGAATTGTGTGGATAAAGATTCCAGTACAGACAAATGTTCAATTATTAATGTAGAATTGTGTGGATATAGATTCAATTTTAAATTAATGTAGAATTGTGTGGATACAGATTGCAGTACAGACAAATGTTAAATTATTAATGTAGAATTGTGTGGATACAGATTGCAGTACAGACAAATGTTACATATTTAATGTAGAATTGTGTGGATAGACCCAGTACAGACAAATGTTAAATTATTAATGTAGAATCATGTGGATACAGATTGCAGTACAGACAAATGTTACATATTTAATGTAGAATTGTGTGGATTGCAGAACAGACAAATGTATGTAGAATTGTGTGGATACAGATTGCAGTACAGACAAATGTTAAATTATTAATGTAGAATTGTGTGGATACAGATTGCAGTACAAACAAATGTTATATATTTAATGTAGAATTGTGTGGATACAGATTACAGAACAAATGTTACATATTGTGTGGATACAGATTGCAGGACAAATGTCAAATATTTAATGTAGAATTGTGTGGATACTGATTGTAGTACATGTACAGACAAATATTAAATTATTAATGTAGAATTGTGTGGATACAGATTGCAGTACAGACTAATGTTAAATTAATGTAGAATTGTGTGGATACAGATTCCAGTACAAATGTTTAATTAATGTAGAATTGTGTGGATACAGATTGCAGTACAAATGTTACATATTTACTGTAGAATTGTGGATACAATTACATTTTACATATTTAATGTACAATTGTGTGGATATAGATTCCATGTTAAATTATTAATGTAGAATTGTATGGATACAGATTCCAGTACAGATAAATGTTTAATGTAGAATTGTGTGGATACAGATTGCAGTACAGACAAATGTTAAATTTAATGTAGAATTGTGTGGATACTGATTCCAGTACAGACAAATGTTAAATTTAATGTAGAATTGTGTGGATACTGATTGTAGTACATGTACAGACAAATATTAAATTAATAATGTAGAATTGTGTGGATACAGATTGCAGTACAGACAAATGTTTAAATTTAATGTAATGTAGAATTGTGGATACAGATTCCAGTACAGACAAATGTTTAATGTAGAATTGTGTGGATACAGATTCCAGTACAGACAAATGTTTAATGTAGAATTGTGTGGATACAGATTGCAGAATAAAGTCCATTGTATAACTCTATACTCACCATGATCTACTGTTGCCTAATGCGCTGGTGGATCAGCATGTACATCATTTTCTTCTACTGCATAGACTGTCAGCACATTATGTGATGGCAAATCTCTTTGCAGTTGGATTTGTCTAAGGTCGAGTAACATTTTCTGCAGGTCCATTTTAGACAGTTTGAAGAAATTTTGTTTTGTTTTAAGTTTTATGTCTTTGCTCTTTCAGCTATTCACAGACCTTAGAATAGAGTCAAAACCAAGCAGCTCTCAGTCAGATAGAAAAGAAACAACAGAGGACACTGGATGACCTTTGACCTCTACTAGCCTTTGGATGATCTGAGTGCAAGCAGACTGGCATTAAAAGTTTTTCAATATTGACTTATTTCAATGTTTAATAGATATTCAAGTAACATAGACTGTGAAGATAAGAACAAGAGGCATTTAATTTGTACCTTTTTTTAGTTGATAATATTGACTGTAGACAAGCAACATTTTGACAACATTCATATTTAGAGCAGTTTTATTGAATTGATTTTATTCCGATTTTATCTCATCATTATTCATAGTTTGCTCAGTTCAGGTGTGACCTCAGAAACATTGGAACTATTAAAAGCTCAAATAAATTTGGTCTCAAGGCACTTCCATCAGTTTTAATTGGAAGTTTGACATGCTTGAGAAGCCTGTAGAGACGATGTTAGGTTAGGCTTATGACTGCAAAGCACTATAGGAATACAGTGAATTTTTATTGCCTTTTTCTATTGGAACAGTTTTCTAATAAGGTTGTCTGGTGGGGTTAAAGGCAACAAGAGAGAAAGTATTACTAGATTTTGTATGTCCAATTTTTTGTGAATTCACGAGGTTGGTACATGGCAGTCGTGTTGGCTGAAACGTACAGACGAGACGAATAATTTTACCAAATCTTCACTTCATTTGCAGTTGAAATTTTTTTTTTGTTCTATTTACATTTCAGTTAGGTTTGTATTGAGCTATAATCTCATTGTTCATTTACAGTCTCAGGAAAGCATTATAATTTTCCATTGATCATTGTTCAATATTTTCTTTTTCATTTCGTTTGCTATGAATGAAATGAAACTATGTTCACCCTAGTCAGGTTTTCCATTATAGTATCCCAGTATCATGGGGAAAATATCCGTTTTAGGGTCAGTATTGTATCCCTATGTAAGGGAAAATAACCTGTTTCAATGTCTGTATAGTGTTCCAATGTCATTGTAAAATTATTTCGGGCTCTGTATTGTATCCCATTGTAAGGGAAAAGGACTTGTAACTGGGTCTGTATTGTATCCCATTGTAATGAAAAATGACTTGTAGCAGGGTTTGTATTGTATCCCAGTGTAAGGGAAAATGACTTACAGATGGGTCTGTATTGTATCCCAGTGTAAGGGAAAATGACTTAAAGATGGGTCTGTATGTTATCCTCAAATCTTGGGAACAAGCATGCTGTCAGTCATATAGTTAGTGAATTTGAACTGATCATTTGATGTAATTTAGCATTTCAGGTGATTATTACAAGTACTCTACCAAGATATAAGTCAAATTTATCACTAGTAGCCACTTATGAGGAAAACATAACTGATTGTTGCACAAAGGTGACTTCTGGTCACTTCATGGTGACTTCATGCAACCCATGAACCAAAACTTCATTGGCCTATTTTGAATATTGAATGACCACCACCAGTAATGAAAAGGAAGGTAACTCTTTTCAGTGAAAAACTTTATTTTGAGATAGCTTTAATTCAAAGGCAGTTGAAGATACCTAAGCATACATTTTACATGGGTACATAAGGTTACTTCCATTTCTTTTGTGATAACACTACTTTTCCCACCAATCCAGGAAACCAATCTTTTTGACCAATTACTATATTGTTACTTTTCCCACCAATCCAGGAATCCAGTCACTTGGACCATTTACTATATTAAAACCTGCCTCAACTCTCAAATCTGACATAGTGTCATCATGACAGAGTGAGATAAGAATTGTTTTAAATGCTGATGGACATGACGTGCCTTCGGTTTGAGGTCAGTGTAGATGTGCTCTAGTAACTCCTTAAGGCAGGGAAAAACCATTTGGCTTGGGAAACATCAGGTTGCTGATAATAGAAGGCAGGTAACTATTACATACACATGCAGATCATTTCTATAGGAACTTGGATGGCATTGTGAACATATTACCACTGAGTTATGGTGACTGTTGGGACAGGTTCGACTGTACTTTTTTACCTATAATGATAGAGACCTGGCTATTGCTGTCTTTGAGATTTGGCCAATAAATAAACTTCCCCATAAGTATTTCTGTTCCAAGTGTGGAGAGCAAAGTGTTTTCAATGTGGCATTATTATCAATGATAATAGTTGTACCTGTTTCAACCTTTAATGGACATAAGTTGTACCACTTTTCTAACTTCTGATGAACAAGTTTTACCATTTTTCAAACCTCAAATGAACAAGTTGTAGCAGGTTTTAAAATTTCTAATGAACATAAGTTGTACCTATAAAGAACAAGGCTGTACAAATTTCAAACCTCTAATGAACAAAAGTTAAAAATTAAATGTTGCAAATCTCAAAGAATTTAGGATAAAACTTTTTTAAAAAAAATTAATACTGAATGTGGATGCACTTTCATTGAATGGAGCTTTGTATCTTGTTCCAGAATTTTCATTTTCATCAATTTTTTAAAAAAAATAAGACCCAGTGTTTTCATTAGTTGCCTCCAGGTTCTCAGAACTTATTTCATTCACAACAAAGACAAAATCTGGTGCATATTAACAGAAACAATTGAACCCACTGTCTTAACATACATTTGCAATGCCTAGGTATTGTGCATCATATTTACAGTGTATCTGTTCCTCATTTTATAAAATATATATTATGCACTCTTTCATTCAGAAAGAGTTGACCATGTGACCTGCAGTCAATATTAAGAGTTGTCACCCTTTATGAAGTACCATATGTGCTCACTTTTTGGTCATTTCTAATTTCAAAACTTCAGTGTCATAGACTGAAGGACAGTATAAACATGTCCAGAAAACTTATTGATGTTGATACTGAAAATCACAGGTCAAGTTCACGGGGATTCCAGGAAGAAAGTTTCACATAATAACTATAATAAGTTCTGACAGACCAAACTTGATGGATAGCATGCATTGAGACCAGAAAGGCCCCTGTATATTTTAGGGTCAGTGACACAAAGGTTTTTCACATACTGAAAGGAAATAAATCATTTCTGCAGAATAACTTTACCAGTCATATTGTGTGATGGATTGCATTCAAGTCAGTGTGACCAGTTAAAAATTTGTCACATACTTGACCTTTATAATCAGTCACATATGTGACAAATTATGGTCAAGTATGTGTCCAATGTAGTGGGAATATAATGTACTCATTTATATGAAATTTGAATCTCATTCAAAAGTGACAAGTTATTTTAATATAAAAAACTCAATCAGACTCCTTGTTCATTTCTTGTAGTTTTTTCACCAAATTGATTTTCTTAGAATGACATCAATTATAACATGAAATAGTTGAATGGAAACGTGCTTGTTTCATGATTCTTCATGGTTAAATATATTTTCCTGATCATAATGATTCATTGAATAGTATTTTTTTTTTTTGGAAAAGAAAACGCAGGGCATTATTTTCATTTTTAAAGATTTTTTTAAAAATTGATTTTACATTGTATTCTAAAGCATGCAATTTTTTATGGAAATTATTTATTGCTAATTCAAAGTGGGGTGTGGGATAATGAGTATCATTTTGTTGAATCAAATTTTGATGAGCATAGTCAGCACAGAACACTTAGATTAGTCTGAATTGCCACCACTAGCATCACCATATTAGTCTGAATTGCCACCACTAGCATCACCATATTAGTCTGAATTGCCACCACTAGCATCACCATATTAGTCTGAATTGCCACCACTAGCATCACCATATTAGTCTGAATTGCCACCACTAGCATCACCATATTAGTCTGAATTGCCACCACTAGCATCACCATATTAGTCTGAATTGCCACCACTAGCAATACCAGATTAGTCTGAATTGCCACCACTAGCATCACCATATTAGTCTGAATTGCCACCACTAGCAATACCAGATTAGTCTGAATTGCCACCACTAGCAATACCAGATTAGTCTGAATTGCCACCACTAGCAACACCAGTATAGTCTGAATTGTCACCAAAAGCAACACCTGAATAGTCGGAATTGCCACTACTAACATCACCAGATCAACTATGTGTGATTAAAAATAGGTACCCTCCACTCTTAACACCAAACTTTTATTTCATAGTAGTTCTTAGATCAACCATTAGCCACGCATTGGTAATATTTCAGTATATTCAACATATAAAATGATTTGTGTGGGATTTTGCAAATTATTCACTTTTTTCTGGCCAGTTGCTGCAAAAAGTGTTCTCAGTATAACAATGTCCTATGTATAACAGTGTCTCAATACAACTTAGTTCCACTATAACATCAGTTTCACTTATCACAGTGTTGCTGTATAACACATTTCCACATATCACAGGTGTGGTCATGGATCTTATTTTGGGAATAAATGTCTTATTGATATTGAAGTTACCTCGTATACAAGACAGTACACTTTTGAGTCCTAGTAAAGCATTATATTGAGGGCTGACTGTATTCTCACTATATTGCCATTCATTATAACCCTGTTTGTTTTAAGGTGGGCATGGTCTAGGATTTATTATGAAGTTCATATAGTAAAATTGTTTCATGCCTTTCATTATAAGATTAATTCACCTTAAGGCTCCAGATCTTGTCAACAGCATTAAAATGAGGGAGCTCTTTGTTTGTAGTTTCAGATGAGCAAAGATTCCAAAATGTAATTTGTTTTAGAAATATCTCTTGGGAAACATTTCAGTTGTATTGGTTTATCATGTAATAATTGCAAAAAAAAAATTTGTAACTTTGTAGCATACTATTGTAAAGTCTGTGTTTTAATACAAGTACTTAATACAAGTCTGTGTTTTAATACAAGTACAAGTACTTAAGCACCTAGCAGAGCAGTGGTTCCCAACCCTTTTTGTTGGCAACCCTAATGACCCCATTTACACAAATTTTGCCAGAAAAATCCTGGCAACCCTCCAGAATGTCCTTGCAGTCCTGATTTGGGTTGCCACATGGTTAGGAGCCACTGTAGTATTGGGGACCAACATGTTGTTCATTATCATGGTCAGAAATAATGTAGGGACTGGCATTCCTTATTGTGGATTTGTGATTGTAACAAACACCAAGATAATGTAAGCTATGAAAATATTTCAGACTGTATAGTTTTTATTGATAAATTGAATAAATATTAAAAATGAAACAAATTTATGCACAACCTATGGCCATGGAACTGTAAACATTTGTACTTTTATACAACTATAGTTTGTCTGCATGTGATGTATGAAAAAAATGAACCACACCAAATTACAATAGGGTAAAAATTTAGTTCTGATTTTTCATTTTTTTAAATACCAGATTTGATTTATTTGTTCAGTAAATTTGAAATTTCATTTCAAAAATGCATTATAATTCATTGTCTTCAATGGTTTATAGTAAACACATTTCTTGTGGAATTCCTTGTTTTTAAGGGGCAATAGTAGACCCGTTGTCCAGGGGGAAAAAAAAATTTCCAAAAAGCCTGACAGTGGTATTCCCAACTTTTCAAATTGTCTGCCCAACTGATGGATCAAGGCCTTTTACCACTCACCATTTATAATTCACTGTAATTAAGAGTTCCTACAGATGTAAATCTCAAAAATTAGAATGTCCAATGGCAGACTCCACAGACCGATCTCATAATGTGCTGTGTGCTGGCAGACCATTCTATGTTAAGGATAATCAGTAGAGTAGCATAATGGGTGATAGCAGTTCAGGGTCTGTTTGTATTTGGACTTATCATTAAGATACTGAGTGGCTGGCTTGAGTGAATTGCTTTTAAAGTATTTGTTTAATGAAAAGTTACTTCACAAATCAGTTGTAGTTATGAATGCCTTTGACATCATATTTCAAAACTCCTTACTGTACATTTTTGGGGAATACATACATACATATACCATTTTAAAAATGGTTAGATTGATGGTGCAAATTTGTATCTGATCAGAAATATTGCCATGAGTTAATACCATACAAGATGGTTGTTTCCACCATTTTTCATCACTTTTACCAAAGTGAAAACTGCAACCAGTCATGCAATTATTCCTTTTGTAATTTAAAAGAATGAATACTTTTGTGACTATTGGTGTAGGGAGATTAGTTTTCAAATAACTCATTAAAGTCCATTTTATCATGTTTTTCTACTTATATACAAATTGAAATGAGTATATTTTACCACAGCACTGCTACACCAACTTTGTATTATGTATTATGTTCTGAGAAAATATAAATCATTTATTTTACTGATAAATACATTGAGTTAAGTGATGTAATTATGGTGTATTGATGTTGCAAGTATGAATGGTGTTAAGTGATGTAATTATGGTGTTTTGATGCAAGTATTAATTGTGTTAAGTGATGTAAGAATAGTGTTAAGTGATGTAAGTATGATTGGTGTTAAATGACATTTAGATTTTATCCAGAAACTTACAAAAAAGTTTCTTACCCCATGGACTGTGATTGCTCTCTACGTCCCAGGGAATAAGTGTCCTTCTCACAGCAGGCTTGGGGTTGTGGAATAAATTTCCTCCCCCCAGCTGGTTGTAGATGTAAACATAAATTTGCTTTTGCTTGCAGGCTTAGGGTTGTGAAATAAGCAGTGTTTCGTTCTGCATATGACTTTTAGGTGGTCGTTTTAACCTGGTGATGATTGTTTATATTGAGAAGGTCTCTGACATTTTTAAAGTTTATATCCAACATTGTATCTTAAAGATTATACCCAGATTTGCCTTTAATTTTGTTTTGCATGGATTGTGCTGATGTGCCATTAAAACCCATTAAAACCCTGTATGCATGTATAAATTTCCCACGAAACGGCCTCAAATGTAATATCATTTATTAAACAGCATAAGAGATAGGTGTGATAATGTTTTTATATATACATCATTTAGCATTGCAAATATAGTGGTTTCTGAATGCTGTTTTTCTAGTGTTTCAAAACAAGTCAATAATTAGTAATTCAATCGATTAATTAATAAATATTAATAATGAAATAATAATAATTAGCAGTCAATGTTTTGTTAAGGTGAAGCCATTCATCACACAAATATTTTCCTATAGCATCTGGATGAATATGTAGTTACTAGATTCTACACTGCTGATAGCCATGTCATTTTTAGTAGATTTAGTATGAAAGTAAACGAAGAAAAAAATATATTTTCTGTAGCATAAATGAAATTAAAATTTTAAAGCAATTATGAAAGTGATTATTTCTTATTTTGGCATTCTTTATACATATTGTATACTTGTATATGTAATTATTGCATTTCATTCATTCATTTCAATGTCATTCATACATATAGTATACTTGTATAATTAACTTTTAGCTATTTTAATTTTGTCATAGCTCGTTTTAAGTTATTTGCTCAAAAGGGTTCTCTTGGATGTACAATCTGAAGTTCGAACCATTTTATGAAAAATTGTTGTTTTTTAATCAGAATTTTATGCAAATATCATTCATCAAGCTGTTTCTTCATTAAAACTTTCCTATATTAAAGTGATTCACTTATTTCAAAATGATTTTCAGCGCCATAATAACCCTACTAAACTCCTATGGTATAATTCTGAGGAAAGGATTTGTAAGTCTATAATAGACCCTGGCAAACAACTGTTTTATAATTTTGTGGCGTGAATGTTCAGTTTTAGTATTGTAATTTGTGAGAACATTCCTATCTTCATGATAAATGTGTGCACAAGGATATTACAACTATATTATTTGTATAACATGTTAATTTGAATAATAAAAAGTACAAACCATCCTATGTTTGGGTTTTTTTTCATCAGCATTAAAATGAGACAACACATTATTGGCCTTGAGCATGTCAGCAGTTGGTCACAATGTAAAGATTTTGTGTACATTTGACCTTCCCTCTGTCAGCTTTACATAGCCTTGTAGTGGCTAGTAATTGAAGAAGACTTAAATGCTTCGTTTTTGCCATTGTAGTGGCCAGTACTAGAGGGAGTCCATACTGTAAATCATATTTTGCCCTGTGGTGGCTAGTAATAGAGGTCATAACATGTGCAGTATTTGCCCATTGGTGGCTAGTAATAGAAAGGCCCTGCTGTGTACAGAATTTTTCCCTGTGGTGGCTAGTAATAGAGGTCATAACATGTGCAGTATTTTCCCATTGGTGGCTAGTAATAGAAAGGCCATGCTGTGTACAGAATTTTTCCCTGTGGTGGCTAGTAATAGAGGTCATAACATGTGCAGTATTTTCCCATTGGTGGCTAGTAATAGAAAGGCCATGCTGTGTACAGAATTTTTCCCTGTGGTGGCTAGTAATAGAGGTCATACTATGTACAGTATTTGACCATGATAAAACCAAGCAACCATTCTTGTATATTGGTCAAAAAGTGTGGTGGGCTTATTTAACATTGATATCCTATGTAAACAGACAGCAAATCTTTGTATAAAGGGGAGATGAACTAGATTAGATAAATGCAGTAATGAATAGGTGGCTGGTTTTTGAAATGGATGCATACTCTGAATCCAAATTTGCCCCGAATCTACCACAGGCAATTGAGAAAATCAACATGCAAGATACATTTTTGTCAGCTTGCACAAATGCACCTTCATCTGTATACTATTGTCAGAAATATACATATTTCAAACATACAAACAAAAGGTTTTGGTAAATACACTACTTTTGTCGAAAAAAGTACACCATGAATTGTGATCACCTAGCATGAGACTACTAGACTCTAACCACGTGATGTACCCATATTGGTAGGTTAGGGACACGTTCTGTAGATTTTTTTTAGCAATTAAAATATCAATTTTTATATTTTATCTACTGATCTTGCTGCAATATGCATTGTTGACAAAGGAAAACGTTGGAAAATTTGTATGACAAACTTTGATAGACTTAAATGACAAACTTGTATAAACTAAAATACTTAGAAGGTAAAGTGAACAAAACAAGCCTACAGTGGAGCAGTCTACGATTGGCAATAACCATTATATATTACAATAAAAAGAATGAGCACTATTGTACAATACTTTTTTCCTCTACCTTTCTACAGTGAGAACTTTAAACATGTTAAAAAAATAACCAAAACTGCCTTTTTTCACACAAAAGAAACAAAACACTCTGGAAATGTCATCCGCTTTTCAGAGCTCGTTTTGGGGAGTGTTTTTTATTCCAACAGATTTTATCGTGTCTTGAGTCAAATAAGACGGATTGTTCTGGCTTCACGGTTAGAAGATAAGAATTCTCTATTTCAGACAGCATAGTCCATACATCTAAATTAAAAACATTTTAAACATAAAAGAACAAATATGTACAAGTATACAGATATATTTATATGAATTAATTGCGCCCTGCATTGTTAAAAAATTACAACTTTAGAGAGTAATTTATTCCATCTACTAATGAGAATTTAAATGAATGTCATAGTTCCAAAGTGATTTCAATATACAGTTCTCACTATTAGATAGTCTTGTTATCGTTGAGAATACATTATCATTACTTCCTCAAAACTGAAAACATAATTTACAAACATGTTGGAGGCACTGTTACATCTAGTAAGACTTAATAAAAAGCGAAGACTAATTATAACCAATTACTAGTTTTCTTATCACATTTTCACTAACGTTTGTCTACAGTGGAGCACAATACAGCAATAAGATTTGAATTATCTAATTTTGATACTCAATGAACAAGGCTTAAATTTGCATAGAAGCATGTTATCTGAATGGATTTCAAAACATGGCCCAAATATATGTAACTGTCGACATAAAGTAAGAACATTGTCATTAAGATGTACAGAGGGAGGTGATGGTAATTTTAAAAAAGTTGTATGAAAGACCATGCATACTGATTTTTGTGTATTATAGATGATAATCTCTAATGCATATTGTTCACATATCTTCAATAATTTTCTTAAACCTGCGACAGATGGACTTATCAGTGACATATCATCAGCAATGCTAAAATTGTTAAGAAACAGCCCATTTGATGGCAGACGTAACCCTACGTTGAAATGGCCCAATATACGATTTAACCATGGCTAATAGTGAATCAAGTAGCAATGTGAAAAATGTTTAACAAAGTTATTTATTTCATTTCATCTTTGTTTCGTCCATTTGTATATCAAATTTTCAGTACTTATTCTTCAAGGGAAGGGTTAGATTGGGGGTGGTGAATGTTATTTCGTAATGTCGGAAATATATTTTCTAGGTAGTGGATGAGGGTGGGGAGGAAGGCCATTTAGTGATGTCGAGAATACTTACTAAAGACCGTAACCCCTGTGCTGGACATTTTTTAATCTTCGTTTTAAAAAAAAAGCACAATTTATATTCAAGTTGTTTAAAAAATAGTTCCAACGCTATAATATTTAGCTCATTTAATAATAAAGTAACATGATTTGCCTTGCGTGTCGTCCATAGGTTAACATTTGCCACTCTGAAAGCTGTAGTTCTGATTTGTGATCTGGCTTGGAATATATGTTTATATAATTTGTGATCAGAGATCAGACGTAGAATATTGGATTATATAATTAGGGTCTCGCATGAGTCAGCTAATGAGTAAGATCCACGCATATTAATGAGATTGTCTTACATCTGATTGGCTTGTTTAATTTCTTGAGACTATATTTCTGACCAAACTTTTAGCGAACTTTAAATAGTATATATCAAATTATCAGAGAAGTTTCTATTAATAACTAGATTTATGCATATTAACAAGGTAATATGCATCTGGCTGCGAAAGCCCGTCACCACTTGATAATCTGAGAAGGATACATAAGTTGATTATCTAAACTGTTTGAGAAATATGATGTTGATGGCGGCGACACTAAATTATCTGTTGAAGTCTTGGCAAGTCAGATATGGAAAGGGGGGAGGGTACAGCGACATACAGCTGCATGTGATACAGCTAGCTCTGCCAAAGTATTGTGAATTTCAGTACTAATTTCACGGTAATTCAATGCTTTGGAATTTTTCATTAGTGCAATATGAATATGAACATTCAAAATACGAGACAAAAATATATTTAGTAGGTAAGTCAAAATGAAGGTCATAAGAAAAGTCAGGGTCTCTCTAATTCATCGCACTCGTGTCTCCCCATCAATAAAGAGCCTTCGAACACAAAAGTAGGGAGAGATTTTAAATTGCTGAGGAAACAATGCAATACAGTTTATTGACTTCAAATTAATGCAAATTAATGTATGCGTACTAATTTTTGCCCTGAAACTGTTCCTTTATGAAGGATGGAAGGTATGGCAGTTATGCGGTGCATATTTATAACTTATCAGGGAAAGAAAGATATTACTTAGCAAACTTTACAATTTTTATCATTTTCATTTGCTTTTAGAATTTATTATTATTACCTTTTTGTTTGTATTTTCCTTAAGAAACTGGATGAACTACGAATTATCGAGTCGATACGTATATCAGATCTTAAATAAAACACACTTTCGACAAGCAAACATAAAATATAACATTTACAATAGAGTGATAATTCTTTTATTTTTAAATATACATCATAAAATAGTTGCATTATACCTCGCTCTACCTGGAACAAGGTATAACCGAAACATTTGTTTCCCTATCAAAGATAATTAAAGTGTACTCAACGGTGTTATGGCCCTTGAGTCGAGAGCAGGGTTGACCATATCTTGTAAGCAAGTTTAAACCGAACTGTGTTACCGTATAACTATGGCTAAATATATAAATACCAAGCAATTATTTTATTAGAATTTTTATTAGAATCATTTTTCTATTGTATGTAAATGTGGTTAATTAAATACATACCAAATCATCAGCTGGCTGATTCGTCGCTAATTGAACAAATACCCAAGTCATAAGTTGACAGAAATTCTCATTAGAATATTTTTGTATTATATATCACTATTACTGATTTTAATGCCAAATCATTCATTGACAGAACTGCTCATAATTATTTTGTATATATAAATACATGCCAAATCATTAGTTGACAGACTCACCGCTAATGAAATACATATACCAGAACTGGCAGAAATTATTATTAGAATTATTTTTCTGTTATATATAACTATAGTTAATAAATACATGTCAACTCATATGTTGACAAAGGTTCTCGTTAGAATAATGTTTGCATACACATAACTATCGCTAATTAAACACTTACCAAATTAAAAGTTGACTGAAATTCTCATTAGGTCATTTCCCTATTGTATTTAGCTATCGCTAATGACCAAAACATAAGATGACAAAATTCGCATTATAGTCATTTTCCTATTGCATATAACTATTCATTATTTACTTGACCATATAGTATTTAATTTTATCCATTTTCGTCGTCGTCATTAACGTCGATTTTTTTCTCAGCTTTGTAATTATTATCATCAATGTCATTGTCATGTGCTTCGTATTTCTTCATCCACTTCTTTAACCACCTTCTCCCTCTCCTTTTTCTCTTTTAAGCTTCAGTAGAAACGACTGAATTGTTTCCTTTCCTGAACAACCGAAAGGTCAGCAGTCAGAAAAGTCTAACGTAATGGTGACGAGATCGTTTCTTCCTGACCCTTAAATTTTAACAACATAGCTGTATCTTGTACAGTTATGTAAGTGTTATAACTGATGTACATTTTACTGTACTCACTCTCGTCTATTAGTCTGTTACAGGGCTTGCGATACTTACATAAGCACGTGAGAATACATTCTACTAGTTACATACGTGCATGCAGACACTGTCTAATATGCAAATAAAAACAGAAAACTTTGTGCAATTGAGTATGTATGGCGTGGCTTATATTAATATGCATGCATGTAGATATGCATAATTCAAACTGCAAAATATATATTTTTAAAAAGTGTTTTAAAAATGTAATTCAAACTGCAAAATATGTATATTTTTAAAAAGTGTTTTTAAAATGTAGTACTTGGTTAAAAATTTCTTATAGTTAAGGAACTACGACTTTTATCTAGACCCAAACTTGAAACAATACTTGTGCACTTAATTTAATAGTGTAAGTTGATATCATGCCGATTATAGTAGCCAAAGATCGCAGTGCGAAGTCTGGATCACATGGTAAGGTCAAGGTTCAAAGGAGTTCTATATAAAGTAAATAGGATCCACCCCCTCCAAAGGGAAAAGATGGCAACAATGTTGATGGTAGTCGTTTTCCTTATGGGGGTGGGAACAATCCTCGCACAGCAACCCAAAAGATGTGACACGCCAAAAGCTTGGCAGGTAACCCCCCTTCTCTCTCTCTCTCTCTCTCTCTCTCTCTCTCTCTCTCTCTCTCTCTCTCTCTCTCTCTCTCTCTCTCTCTCTCTCTCTCTCTCTCTCTCTCTCTCTCTCTCTCTCTCTCTACAACTGTTTACTAAATAATATGTTATGAGCCTCATTATTATGTGTAATTCATTAAATCGTAACCATTTCAAAAACAGAAAACCTAACTTTATTTTTCGAAGCAATTTTCAGTCAGGATACAATTCGCTTCGGCAAATATTAACAGTGAATGGGTGAATTTTATATTAACAGTGAATGGGTGAATTTTATATTAACAGTGAATGAGTGAATTTTATATTAACAGTGAATGGGTGAATTTTATATTAACAGTGAATGGATGAATGTTATATTAACAGTGAATGGATGAATTTTATATTAACAGTGAATGGGTGAATTTTATATTAACAGTGAATGGGTGAATTTTATATTAACTGTTAATGGGTGAATTTTAACCGCATTTAGTACGCGGTTTGATATTTCTGATACATCAAACAAGTGTTAGCCATCAGGTCGTGACTGTCGTGTATATATCACTTCATTATTTTATATTTACCATTTTTTTTGGTCCTATTAAAATTACCACATGCCCAATCGATTACCATATTCAATAGATCATTGGAACTAAACTTTAATGTTGTGGATTTAATAAAGAGTTATGAAAATTGATGGTGTCAGTACAAATGATGAGAGAGAGAGAGAGAGAGAGAGAGAGAGAGAGAGAGAGAGAGAGAGAGAGAGAGAGAGAGAGAGAGAGAGAGAGAGAGAGAGTCAAGGCAATGAAACAAACGTATAACAAAGTGAATAATTATTTTTCTTTTATCTTCGTCTTGCAACTGCATACCACTCCATAACAATACCTTGCAACTGTACACCACTTCATATAACAATACATTGCAACTGTACACCACTCCATAACAATACATTGCAACTGTACACCACTCCATAACAATACTTTGCAACTGTACACCACTCCATAACAATACATTGCAACTGTACACCACTCCATAATAATACATTGCAACTGTACACCACTCCATATAACAATACCTTGCAACTGTACACCACTTCATATAACAATACATTGGAACTGTACACCAATCCATATAACAATACATTGCAACTGTACACCACTCCATAACAATACTTTGCAACTGTACACCACTCCATAACAATACTTTGCAACTGTACACCACTCCATCAAGTCAATAAACGTCCTTAAATTTATAAAATGTAAATGAAATAAAATATTTCATTGTCTGTTCAGGGTCAGATGCGAACGTTGAATTTCACGTCGAACAAAGTGGATCGGTTTATCGTGGTCTACGATGAAGCAAACGAGAGAAAACTCTTTGTGGAGCAGCAGATCGAGGTCGTTCCTGGGAGGAGGTAGAATTAAATTACTCATACATTACATTCAGTCGTGTATGTATGTATGTATGTATGTATGTATGTATGTATGTATGTATGTATGTATGTATGTATGTATGTATGTATGTATGTATGTATGTATGTATGTATGTATGTATGTATGTATGTATGTATGTATGTATGTATGTATGTATGTATGTATTTGGATTTTTAACGTAACTGTATCAATTTTCCAGTCATATCGCAACGATGTCTGCAGTGTGGCAATTTATATGTGGCAGTTTATAGTGATGTCTATCACTGGGACATCATGCCGGCAGACATGTAGTATCATGTCCCACCCGGTCACATTATCCTAACCTCTTAATGCTGAGCGTCAAGAGGGGCAGCCAGCTGTAAATACCATATTTGTTAGCCTTTGGTTCGAACTCGCGACCTCTCACATCCGAGGCGGACGCTCTAACCACTAAAGCCATATGTATGTATGTATGTATGTATGTATGTATGTATGTATGTATGTATGTATGTATGTATGTATGTATGTATGTATGTATGTATGTATGTATGTATGTATGTATGTATGTATGTATGTATGTATGTATGTATACAAATCAGTCACGTGATTCTAAAATTATTATTAAAATATGTAATATCTATTTCTGTCTTGCAATTATCTTATATTATCTGTCTCCCTATTACCATGTGTTTAATTTTCTTCCTTCCAGTAAATTATAATTCTTCATCAGTTCAAAATCAATGAATTTTGACAAATCTTTGTAAAATCAAATAAAATAAATTTGAATAAAATAAAATAAAACGCAAAATTCATGTGCAAGAAATATCTCTTTTGGATTTTGTATGTTTATTAATTATTAATAATTATTATTATAATTAATTAATTATTATTTATTAGTATTTATTCCTGTTGTATCGGAAGCAACTTAGTTTCCTTTTTTTGAAGCAAAGAAATAAGCGCCTATTTCGAAATACGTGTATTGTCGACAATTAGTAATAGCATAACGTTTGAGACAGAGAGCAAGAAAGATGTTGCTTATAATGATCATGTCGATAATCATGATTGCCACTGTTGTTGCAAGTAGTATCATCATCGTTGTCGTCATCGTCATCTGATAACTGTAATGATCATGTCGATAATCATGATTGCCACTGTTGTTGCAAGTAGTATCATCATCGTTGTCGTCATCGTCATCTGAAAACTGTAATGATTATGTCGATAATCATGATTGCCACTGTTGTTGCAAGTAGTATCATTATCGTTGTCATCGTCATCGTCATCTGATAACTGTAATGATTATGTCGATAATCATGATTGCCACTGTTGTTGCAAGTAGTATCATCATCGTTGTCGTCATCGTCATCTGATAACTGTAATGATCATGTCGATAATCATTATTGCCACTGTTGTTGCAAGTAGTATCATTATCGTTGTCGTCATCGTCATCTGATAACTGTAATGATTATGTCGCTGATCATGACTGCTACTGTTGTTGCATGTAGTGTCATCGTCATCATCATTGTCTTTGTCGCTATTATTATTATTATTATTATTATTATTATTATTATTATTATTATTATTATTATTATTATTATTATTATTATTATTATTATTGTTATTTACAGTTTTTACGAGTATCTAATTCTCAACCGTGAAAATATTATGTACACAGTCGACCTAAGAAAGAACATTTGCACAAAATCCGTTCCCAACCCATGGCGGTCGATCGGAATCCCAGAAAATGCCACATTTGAGTTTGAGTACAATTTGGGTGGTCCGAATGAGGGTTTTACTGCCCAAGAGTGGTCTGACAGAATCGAATTTGAAAAAAGTAAGTCGTACTAATCTACCGGTCTAAAAAGAAACATTTTGGTATGCCGTTTTTTTTTTAAATCCCTCTATGTTTTCTTTGTAATAATATTCACTATATTTTGTCCTATTGTTCATGAGAACATGATTTACGTTAATAACAAACATATTTCGTCGAATGCCTCAGTTAGAAATAGACGAAAATGCAATTCTGAATAGCAGAATTGAGGTTAAGGTCACTGGTAGCGTGTGTATAATTGTAACTTTGACGATAAATTAATATCTATTGGATATATATCAGTCAGTTTGGCCTTTTAGAGACCCATTTCGCAAAGAATTTATGCCTGTTGGAGTTCTGTCCTGCAAAAAAAAAGTATTGCCTTAAAAGTCAAGGTAAGTACACATTGTTTTAAAATCTCCAGAAATGGTGACATTTTTTAATTGAATGATTGTAGTTGGGAGGTGATGGCTCTACAGTAACCATGTTAACCGTTGATTCATTTAACCGTCTTGGTTATTGCAACTTTTCACATTGTTTTTGGTTGATGCTAAAGCATATGTCCAAAAGATATGCCTGACTCACCTCCTCTCATACAATTGTAAGATTACTAAAGGCCATTTTTTTTCGAAATTGTACTAATAATCGTAGACTTTAAACTTTGCGAGAAAAAAAATGTATCAAATAACGTGGATATCAACTTTCATGAAAGAAAACTGATTTTTACAATTATTTCTTGACTATGCTGAATCATTTGTAACGCATGGCACCACCAGCAGTAGTAGTAATTATTGTTATTGTTATTCTCGCCATCATTGTTGTTGTCTTTGATGTCGTTGCTTTTGCCAATTTGTAAAATAGCTAAGCTTCAAACTTTCTACCTTCAGATATTTAATATGCACTTCTATCATACAGTGTGGAATACATCCATGAAATCATTATGTGAAATGCATTTTGCATTGTATACCGTGGTGTGCCTTTCACACCAAATACTGCGGTATGCATTTCACATAGTATAATATGATTTAAATTTTGCATCGCATATAGTGATTTGAATTTCTCATCATATGATGTGGTATGTATTTCGCATTGTATACTGTGGTTCGAATTTTGCATAGTCTACTGCGAAAAGTTAAATGGTAAACATTCCATCCCAGATAATCTTTGTTGTGATGTCCCACTGGGTTCTGTTATAGGACCAGTTATCTTTATTCTATACACGCAGCCCCTATCAAGTGTTATAGTGTTATTCTATACACGCAGCCCCTATCAAGTTTTATAGTGTTATTCTATACACGCAGCCCCTGTCAAATTTTATAGTGTTATTCTATACACGCAGTCCCTATCAAGTTTTATAGTGTTATTCTATACACGCAGCCCCTATCAAGTTTTATAGTGTTATTCTATACACGCAGCCCCTATCAAGTTTTATAGTGTTATTCTATACACGCAGCCCCTATCAAGTTTTATAGTGTTATTCTATACACGCATCCCCTATCAAGTGTTATAGTGTTATTCTATACACGCAGCCCCTATCAAGTGTTATAATGTTATTCTATACACGCAGCCCCTATCAAGTTTTATAAATCGCCATCAAGTGTCCCACTAGCTATATCCTGATGACAATCAACTGTATAAATCTAGCTGTCCAAATGAAGTTGCTTTCGCCATCCAAAAACCAGAGAACTGTATCCCTGTCATATAAACGAAGTTAAATCTGGAGACATAGTTGTTGACTCACAAATAGTTTTTTTTAAGCCAAACATTAACTGGAATCAATTAATATCAGTGAAATTCACATTAAATTTAGACAATCTCTTATATATCTAGATGTTAATTAAGGCAGCTCACTCTCATTGCACCAGCATGAGCACTTGTAGAATAGCATACCTGGAGCTGAGACTCATCAGCACTATGCAGTCTGATGCGACAAAAAACTTGTGTGTATTCATTAGGACACACTGGATTTCACTATTGTAACAGTGATATGTCACTCTCTTCTGCGGAAGCTTAAAAAAGTCCAAAAACACCGCAGGCAGGATCATTCTTATAGCACCGTCATACCAAACCTCTTCTTCACAAACTTTATGTTGAAATCTGTACGCATTAAACTAAAGACCAAAATATCTTCTCTCAGTTACATTTCTTTGGCTGCTTGTGGTCCAAAATGCCGATCTGATCTCACCCATGTGTACACACTCATTCGAGGAACCTGCTCTCATCATCTGAAACTCGTATTCTTTGTCCTCCCAAGGTAAAAATTAAAGTCCTACGGACAACGTTCATTTGCATATCAGGGCCTTGTTACTTGGAATTAACTGCCTCTCGATCTAAGACACACGATCACATTTAAGAGTGCTCTCAAGTAAAATGTACTCGGCAGCAAAACTACATTTGAATTCATCTATTTGTCGTTATTTTTAGATCAAAACTGTTTTGTTTACTCATTTATTGTTTTAGGTTATTTTGTGTAAACCGATTTATATGTTTCATGTTGTTTAAATTTTATTTGCTTTTATAGTATTTCTGAGACATTTTAATGTGTTTTATATTGTCTATATGCAAACTGACTTATGTGCTAATTTGATTTTGTAAAGCGCTTGGAGCTCTTTTATAAAAAATGAGACCATTAATTAAATGGTCATTATTATTATTATTATTATTATTATTATTATTATTATTATTATTATTATTATTATTATTATTATTGCTATACTCCGTCATGCATGCATTTCGTATCATAAACTTTCGTATGCATTTCGCATCATATACTGTGGGATGCGTTTCTCATCGCATACTGTGTTAAGCATTTCGCATCGTATACTTTGGTATGTGTTTTGTATCATATACTGTGGTGTGCATTTCGTATCGTATTATGTGTTGTTTCGCATCGTATACCGTGGTGTGCATTTTGCGCCATATACTGTGGTGTACATTTTGCAGCATATAATTTGGTATGTGTATCGCATCATACACCATGGTGTGCAATTCGCATTATATACATGCATATTTTTCACTTTATATACCGAATATAATTTCATATCATATATCTTTGGTATTTATTGCGCTTTATCAACGTGTTCATCATTTCATTCGAGTTTTTCGTCACCACCATCTCTCCATCTCTCTCTCCATCTCTCTCTCTCTCTCTCTCTCTCTCTCTCTCTCTCTCTCTCTCTCTCTCTCTCTCTCTCTCTCTCTCTCTCTCTCTGCTGAGAACTATAGCTACATAAATTCCAAGCAATTGCTACTACTTTTCGGGCATTTCCATAACCGAAAATACTTCACGCTACATCTCCAGACTTCGTTTAAAGACCGCTCCGGTGGCCTAATTGGATAGAGCGTTCGCCTCAGACGCGGAAGGTCGCGGGCTTTAACCCCAGCAGAGTCATGCCAAATACTTACCAACAAAAAAAAAATGGTACTAGTAGCTGCTTCGCTAGACGCTAGAGATTAGTGTTGGGACTGGTCGACCTGGTTAAGGTTAATGTGACTGGACGGGAAATGATGCAACATGTCGTAGCACGATACCCCAATGCTAGACATCACTATAAATTGCCACACAGCAGAAATCGTAGCGATTTGACTAAACAAAATTAAGCTGCATTATTAATCCAACACACACACACACACACACACACACACACACACACACACACTGAATGAAAGTAAGAAAAACAAACACATCTAAGGAAAGGTATAAGACCTCGATTTTGCTGAAAATATGTGACTGGTTATTTTTGATGATTTATCCCATGATGTTGTTATATATTTCAGTCACGTCTTGGATTGGCGTCTTCAGCGTAGAATATTGTTACCCAGTCCGGGAAATACTACTTCAGAGTGGCGGCATTGACTTCTCCAACGTTAGAGATTTCTACAATGTCGTTGAGGGAATCCCAGACCCGAACAACTTCATTCCGCCAAAAGCGTGCGATAATGCCATGTGGGCTCAGCCACACGACAGATATCTGAAATTTTTAATTTAAAGTATAAATGGCAACAAAATTTGACACAAAATATTTAAGTGAGAAAATTGAGCTCGTTATGATTTGTGCAGATATTAATTATTATGTGAAATACTTTGTATATTAATATATAATGTACAGATAATCTATAAGCGACCACAATGAACAAATGTACAGTCTTCATATAATTTTGCGTAATTTGCTGAAATTAGGCAATTCGACACAAAAATATAATAATCCTAAATTATTAAATTCCCATTGAAAAGCTTAATGTATGCGAAAGTGATGACAACAAGCACAGACAAAACCTCCGTTGCGGTATTTACAAATCGACTTGAGTTGCTTCCCTTACATATGTTCCATTTAGGACAAATCATGTAACAACAACAACAACAACAACAACAACAACAACAACAACAATAATAATAATAATAATAATAATAATAATAATAATAATAATAATAATAATTCATCTATAAATATTTATATATGCAACTATATATATTTATTATTTATAATCCAATAGAAATGTATATATTTTTTTAAAAAGGCGTATCATACTTATGCCATCGGCAGGGAATTGTGCAATAATGCTTTATTCATCATCATGAATATTTGCGAAGCTTACTCAATACTGTACAGTTGTGTATTGCGTCCAGTATGCAATCTGCAATGCTAATACTGTCATCAGATGACATAAAATCTTTATCTACCTTCTCCCATCTAGCCATATATATATATATATATATATATATATATATATATATATATATATATATATATATATATATATATATATATATATATATATATATATATATATATATATATATATATATATATATATATAACGATCATACCTTTCCGAAATACATACCTTTCCGAAATATTACAAGTTGCGTACCGGCACGATTTTCAATTGGTCACAGAAAAAATATGAGGTTTTGTCTCAGCTAAAATAGTTTGTTATTTATTTTGATTTGTAAAAATATGTTTTCGAACAGATTTGAGTATATTGTCAAAACGATAATGACGATCGTCAAAAATCAATATATTCGTTTGTAGATTCTATATAAATGTTTTAAGTTGTCGTCAATTAGGACGGGCATATCAAAGCTGCTTTTGTGATAATTATATACCAAAACATCATGTAATATTTAAGACACATATCGTGATGCACATTATCTGTACATATATCAATAACATCTCAGTAATCTACGTGTACATTGTATGAATTACATAAAACGACAACACATGTGATATGAATAACGGTTCTGTAGAGATAGTGATAATATAACACCTTGCACTCGTATCAGTGTGTAACGATGGTGTTACAGTAACAATTGTTCCCTTGTAATATTGAATAGAGGTGGTGATGATTTGAGACAGTATAACATTGGCAGAGATTATAGAAGTATGAGAGTTAACTTGACACTCTGTATAGATGTTTTGGCTGTGTAATACAATTTACATGTTGCAGTGTGTACATATGATATCAGTGAAATACGGTGTATGAGTAACAAGGTGTAGAGTTGTTCAGGTGTAATACAGTGTACATATAAATGTATATAGTGATGGTTTCATTATAATACCTATTTACATTTAACACTGTGTAGACATG